>JAPDDN010000440.1:0-42500 GCA_027422405.1 Ptychobarbus kaznakovi
AACACTTCTTCAACAGACAGAGGGTTTTACCGAACGCTTTTAATAAAGGAAACTCCTGTAATATTTCCCAGAGCCGAACGCCGCAGCTGTGACGTCTGCCTGTAGTAATAATAGTTAATGGCGTCATACCTTCATCTGTTTGTGACTCTCCCACAGTCCCTCATCACAAACGCCCCCCTACAGCACTCTTCAAAAGGCCTGCCACAGTCCTCGGATCTGCACACTTCTACATTCTGACTAGAACTCCATCGCACCTCTCCAGTTATTCATGGAGATCAGGATGAGGAGCACACAAACTTCCTGTGGGGAGTCAGAAGAGCATGATGGGAATTATCAGAGGAATGCTGCTGCACTGTTTCCCCTTGTGGTCTGTAACCTTTTTAGGAAAACAAACAGCTATGTGACATAATAATAACTATGGCGGTTTAGTTTTAACTACGAGATACATGCTGATATGTATGATATGAAACAGATTAAACTCCCTGAGAGAAGAAAAAGGGACCTGATGAGAGAAAGACGATCTATCAGAAGAACAAGTTTAACAAAAATAACTGAAAAAATAAATAACAAAACAAGAACAGATTTTAACTATATATTTCCATTCGATTTTAGAAGAAACAAATACAGTGATTTTCAGGGTCAATGAAGCCAGAAAAGAATGACAAACATAAAGAGTGGAAAGAAAGAAAGAGAAAGAAAGAAAAGAAGAAAAAGAAAAGAAAGGAAAGAAAGAAAGAGAAAGAAAAAAGAAAGAAAAGAAAGAGAAAGAAAAGTAAGAAAAGAAAGAAAAGAAAAAGGAAAAGAAAGAAAAGAAAGAAGAAAGAAAGAAAGAAAAGCATGTTTCTTTTGGCCAGTAAATTACATATAATATCTGAAAGGACCCATATGGTTATTTGAAACTCACATAATACATTTATTTTTAAATTATGATTAATTTATCATTTTGGTGAGCACACAAAGTTTCCAGTTTAGCTGAAAATATTGTAAAGCTATTACTGTGCAATATAACTGGCAGTCTTGATTTAATATTCACTGATGTTCAAAAGTCGGTCAGTAAGATTTTTTATAAAGATATTTGCACTTTTATACAAAAATGCATTAAAATGATCAAAAGTCAATTTATGTATGTATTTTTTTATTCAAAATTGTAATATATTCAAGTATATATATATATTTCCTTTTGAACTTTTGAACTATTCTTTTCAATATTCTATTCCTGAAAATATGTATCACAGTTTCCAATCAATCAATGTTTTCAACATTAAAAATAAGATGAAATGTTTACCGAAGCAACAAATCAGCATATTTGAATGCTTAAAATTCAGTTTTGATCACAAGAATGATTACATTTTATATATATTTAATTAAAAAACCAGTCATTTTAAATTATATATGTGTGTGTGTGTGTGTGTGTGTGTGTGTGTGTGTGTGTGTGTGTTGTGTGTGTGTGTGTGTGTGTGTGTGTGTGTGTGTGTGTGTGTGGTTGTGTGTGTGTGTGTGTGTGGTGTGTGTGTGTGTGTGTGTGTGGTGTGTGTGTGTGTGTGTGTGTGTGTGTGTGTAAATAAATGTGTATAGCACTGGTGTGGCATAAGTGACTTTTAAAACACAACGTGTTGTGTGATGTTAAAGATGTCAAAAGAGAGCGTGACAGACATTATTTGATTGTAAATTATTTTACAATACTTGCAACTCAAACGCTCCACACAAACCTAACAGGAACTTCTTGTTTACAGAAACAACTTCAGTGGCAGCTACATACTGATTTGAGGGATCGATGCTCTGCACTCCTCTGGACACACACTGCTCCTGTGCCAGCGCTTACAATGGGTCCATTAGACAGTGTGCTGTCAGACACTGCTGCGTCTGCCTGTCAGCCACAAACACGGCCAGAAAACACCCAGGCGCCACATTTATGACTCAAATGCTGCCAGACGTATATATATACGCAATCTGAGACTCTCTACCATAAAACACTGATCAGATTTCATAGAAGTGATTAAAATCAAGATCTGTCTAGATATCAGTCACAGTGTTAGTGCAGCTGAAGGAGGACTGTAACTCATACTAGGGATGGGTCAGGATGGTTAACAAGCCATTGGTTATCCAGCATATGACTAGCCTAATGCATGAAACATGGGCAAAAAGAGTTCAATGTTTGTTAAACAACTCGCTTAGGGCTGATGCAGTAATTATTTGATAATTGAGAAATGTCTAAAAATAACAAGAAACATCTGTTGCCCTTAAAAGACTGTGTAAGATAACGGCAATGTAAGATGTTTGTTTTTTAGATAATGCTCAGCATAAAATGAACAGAAACAGAGAGAGATAACATGAGCTGTGTGCTTTAAAATAATAAGAGCTCTGAAAACATATTTGTGCATGTATGCATGACTCTCCTCAGCCTTAATGCAGAGTTTTCCTTTGTGACTGAGGACGATTTTATTGATCAGAAGGAAATAAAAATGTACAACAGTTTAATTGTTTATCGGTTATTTTAGGAGATGAATGCAGAGCCAGTTTCTCACAGAGAGATGTTAGCATGCTAACACTAACTGTTGGACTGTCAGCAGGCTAACACTTCTCTGGAAAACTACTGGCTAGTAGTGCTGACGAGTGTCTAAATTCATCCTCTCAGCATCTCAGTCACAATAGTTATCACAGCCCTCTGTAACAATTCAACACATTCAACAATATCATAATGTACACATTGTGTCAAATCATGCTGCTAAAAAAAACGTTATTTTAACTACAACAAACTATTGAATTGTTTTTAAACTGAAATAAAATATTAAGTGTAAATATTAGATGAAACCCTTACATTTTTTTATTTGACAAATGTTGTCTTGGTTGGCAACTAACTGAAATAAGTTTAAGCTGAAGTACTAAAATGATTGAACAAAAAGAAATGAAATACAAAAAAGCACATAAAATTACTAAAATAAAAAATCGAAATATTCATAAATACTAAAACAGCATATAAATAATACTAAATTTAAAACATTTATAGATTCTATTCTATTCTATTCTATATAAAAAACTATGTATACTGTTCCTCTCTCGATGGTCTGATTGCTACTAAAATAACACTAATGCATAGCTTCAGAAATGTACAAATCTTAATGGATCCTTATAAATTATTTAGCTGTATAGCCTCATTTTACTTTAATCCATCCCTGTTGTGAAAACAATTATGATTGATAATGATTAAATGACAGAATTTAGCAAGATATAGGAATGAGAATACGCTCCAGAAATCACAGATCAGAATGAGAGTGATAAACTGTTAACGTAACAGCAAAGAAGATATTTCATTTAAAACAAAACAAATAGGCTAAATTAGAGATCAACCGATATATCGGTTTACCGATATTTTCCCGATATTTAAGCATTTTACCATTATCGTTTTTGTAATTGGGATTTCACCGATAAATGCCACATATATAAAAATAAAAATTGAGAATTGCGTGCAGGATTGCTATTGCAGCGCGTCTGAGGGGAGACGAGACAACAACAACGGCGTCCAGGTACTTGATTTGCTGTAGTTAGTCAAACTTTATTTAACATAACAGCCATTAATGACAGATTGGATGTATTACATAAATGCCTGATATGCAGTTTATGCAGCTTGGCTCTAAGAAATAGAGACGAACTCACGGAGTCACGTAAAATAATCCGTCACTCTTTCCCAATAAAGACGTAACTGTGCATGAATTAAATAATACAGCCATGAATGAGCGCATGTTGGAAATAAAGCGCTGAATTTAATTCTCTGTTGTATTTGCTCATCTTAGTCTCGTGAAGCCGCTTTCATATTTCTGTTCACTCAGCGGTTGATGCTCAGCACGGCCACCGTATGTCACTTTATACAAGACTCACTTGTTTTAAACACGCTAAATTATATTAACATTACTATATAACCATTATTTCAACAATAAACATCTAAATAATAATCTCTATCATATTAATGATTTATTATCTCCGCAAGCGATCGCAGTTTGAGTATAGTTCTGTGTAAATAGATAAACCGCGCTGTCAGCATTTTTTCATAATATAGACCAAAACATTTTAATAATTCTGATATAACATACCAGTTAGATCAATGCAATAAAATACCTTTTTGTTTGTTATAGCTTATTTCAAACCCAATATCCGATCAAATTAACATATTCTATACAATCATACTACACTCCACATCTAAAACTTTACCCATTACTAAAACTGTACTTTTAAATTAAATATAAAACAAAACACCTAATTCTCCATTATAAAACAAATTCATTGCTGACTTTGCTATATTTTTAAATCAAAAAATTACACATGTAATTTTAATATTAAAAATTTTTAAATAACAATGTTTCAACAAAATGTTGATTAATAATAACTGAAAATGTCCTTAACCAAAGCGATCTAACTAAACAACCACATTACATTTAACTCATAACATAAAACTAATATCAACACTTATATCGGTTATCGGGAATAAATATGAAAATAATAATCAGTTATAAAAAACATGGACTATTTTTCACACTTACCCATCTAACAATCAAACCAAATTATTTCTAAACCAATCCAAACCAACTGTAAACAAATTAAACACTAATATGTAACACTAAAAATGCTTTTTGATAAGATCGATAATGTTTCACAGTCTATACCATTTCAATTTTCAAAACCGCCATAAATAACTTTACCATAACATATCCAACATACCAAATTTAAATAAACAAAAACAAAAAAATGTCACTATTTCACTTTCATTCATGACTCACAGTTCCTGACCCGGCCTGACACACTGCCTTACTACTGCATCAGAAAGTGATACAGCAATGCCTCACGGGTCTAAAGGGCCCAAACCTGGTTATGACATACACTCTAATAGCATACTATTATCTATTCGTGCAGGAAGGTGGGCAGGCCGGTAATTAAGCTACGATACGAGAGAACTTCAGCCACCGTGTGATCTGACCCTACTCTGGTTTTTTGCAGGGCGTCCTCCAGACTCAATGATTTACAACGAGGATGGTAATGAGGAGCTGGACATGTAATCAAGTCTTTGAATCTGAAAGACAAATAAATCTCAAACCACAATTCCGTCCTGATTCGATTGCCCCTTCTTTACAAGCCTCCTACTGTGCTCATGTTGCGCCTTACTGATGCGCCTATAACAGAGATGAACTTCAATATAAGGCTAGAGAAAATCACTAAACCTGTAGCTAAACTTTTATACAACTACTTTCCAGACTCCATCATACCAGGAAGAAACATGAGAAATGCCAAATACAATATTACAATCCCTAACAAAAGAAATTGCAAGTTATACATAAAAATATGCCCTTCAATATAAATGTATGTTAATCCAAATAACCAACCCACAAGCCTATAAAATATCCCAACCCAATACATATTATAATATAAGTGTACATAATATAATATATCTTAGAGCTGAGCATAATAATAATTTATATTCACTAGAAACATCTATGATTTTTACTGTTTTTACTGTTTCATAATTTTTTCAGGTTTCTAAGAGTGTGGGGACATTTTGATAATAAGGCCAGCAGAATCAGATAACAGTCTTAAAATAGTCAATAATTACAGCGCTGCTTATCAAGGAAATTATGATTTCCACATTTACAAGTGACGCACGTCAGTTAAACAAACGCGATATCTATGAACGCGGCGTCGCGTAAAAAACGCCATGAGCTTTTACGCGGTGCGCAACTTTGGACCAACCTACAAAAACCGAACCAGAGTCTAGAATCCAGCAAGACTGAAACACAGTCCACAGAAATCACCCAAGCGGCATCATGTAAACAAACTTCCTCACAAACCCTCCATTTAAGATGCAGACACAACAGCCAAAACGCGTCCACGAGCTTGGAAACGGAGACGCTTTCCGGGCATAAAGATACAGTTCTTACCCTTTCAGATGGTGACTCCCTGTATTTTCTTCCAAGAGATACGTTTTGGGTTTTCGCGGTTTGTTACAGGCGTCTGACCCACTCTTGCGCGCAGTGCGCTCGGCGCGTCCAAATTAAACCTCGCGAGGTTTGGAGATGCCTGGATAAGAGATGGGACAGATTTATTTACATGCATTTAAAGGTTCAGAGGATTGTATCCGTAGCAATTCACAAATGGGAAAAAAAGAGCATGAATCATTGCATACATCAAAACCAAATCCAATCCATTGAAATACAATCAAAGCGGGCACTTGCCATTATGAATTTCCATTTTAAACTACTACCTTAGGATACTGATGAAGATAGGCCAATCACATAAGGAGGTCACTAATATGGTTTTGCTTGCTTAGTTCCTGTTTTCATGTTGTGTTTGCAAGCTCGTGGACACGTTTTGGTTGTTGTGTCATTTGTTTCTGCATCTTAATGGCGGGTTTGTGAGGATGGATGAAACGCATGTGCCCCAAGCAGCAGTATGTTCGTTAAAAGCTATGATTTCAGCTGAATTTGTTTCATGTTTGGGACACAAATCTGAGTCACTGGCTAGTAGGTAACTGTGCTGTTGCTCATTGTAGCCAGAGTAAATGGCTTAGTTTTTCCTGCTTATTCTTTTTTTTTGGGGGGGGGGTCTAGTTTAGTACTTCAGGGTTAATCTCATCTAAATAATTTACATGATTTGACTATGTGATATGTATGCTTTTGGTCTGCATGAATTTGTGTTGACATGCTTTATTTTTTGACATAATATTCAGTGATGTGTGAACCTCTCAAATGAAGCAAAGCCTTCTCTACAATGCATTTTTTAAACAAGAAATTTGAACAAGAAACAATATTATATATTTGTAATGTTTATAATCCAAACATTAAAGTCTCACCAAGTGTATGCAGTTTTAAAATGCTTTATTCTACTAGTTGTCTGGCATTTTTTATCAATAGAAGCAGTCTTTAAGCACTGTAAACACTGCAGGTGTTTAATTTAACTGACCCGAGAGGTTGCTAAACAGTGGCTCATTGACAGATCATCATTTCAAGTTCAGTTGGGTCGTGATGTCCGAGTGGGCGAGTGTTTAATTCTAAAATTAATTCACCCATTTCCACCAGTTTGAGCTCATGTGGAGTTGTGTCCCTCTGAATCATTATCAGCCTGTGTCCCTTTAGTGAAATGAGTGTTGCATTTCATATTTCTCACTTTACTATTGTAGTGTCAATAATTTTTTTCTGAATACACGGCAACATTTTGCACAAAAGTCTTTGTTATTGAAATCTAGGGGTCATATTACTCAGAAGATTCTTCTCCTCCGTTCTCCATTTACCCAAAAGCAGTTTTGTTTGTTTCTGTGCTTCCTGTATGTTAGCTAGTGCACAGATCAGATAACGTTCTTATTTCCCTGAACATTCATACCAGAGGCGAATATGAATCACTGTGATGTGATGTTGTGGGTTTTATGTCTACCTCGCAGTTATTTTTCATGCGTAAATGACTGAGACACACACATACAAAGAACAAACTGGAAGTAATTTTGCTAGTCTTCTTTAATAGCAGCTTCTTCCCACCGCATTACGTTCATTTCCCGTTTATTCGATCTGTTCAGTCCAGAGCAGGGATTTGGAAGTTCGTTCTTATATGATTTGTGAAATGAGTGGAACATGCACTATACGCACCAATTTCATGCTGATGTATTTTTTAATATTCTTAATGATAATGATTGACTTAAGTTTTGTTATGATTTTCCCCAAAGCTGAAATAAAAACGTGTGTATAGCTCATCAATCTTAATGACTTAACAAATCTAATAAGATGAAGCCGTGAATAGAGTTTCTGTAGTTTCTGTCGTTTTAGGCTGTTTGTTTTTCTCATCTGCGTAACTATCGTGATACATAGAATAGGTTTGAATGACAAGTTTATTCGTGATCTCGTTATCTGACAGTTGCTTTTTCATTCAAAGTCTTACTGATGACAATTAGAAAAACTATTGCTGTGGCAGTTTTCTGTATTTAAAAAAATAGAAATGATTTTCATCAACACATCATGCACCTTGATGAAAACAGCGGCACAGTCACCTGATCACTGAAGTATGTTTTGCTGGAATAATAAAACAGATTTGGCTTAGTGCAGTGCATTTGTGAAGATAAGCAAGGGTGTTTCTATGCAGCTGCTTGGGTGTTTTGGGTGGTTGGTTGCTTATTATTCTGATCACTAGATATGACTGATCTTTCCAGATCATTTCTTCAGTGTCAGTCCCTGAGATTTGTATAACCATTTCATTGTTCCAGGTGAAAACTGTACATATGATGGCTGAAAAAAAATGCATAGTACTCTTCGCATCATGCATGTTCATAGCAGGTGCAGGACTAGTTATGAGCCAAAGTTTAAAGGAAAAGTTCAGCCACAAATGAAAATCTGCTTTACTCACCCTCAGGCCATACCAAGACATAGATGAGTTTGTTTCTTCATCAGAACAGATTTAGAGAAATGTAGCATTACATCACTTGCTAACCAATCCTATGCAGTGAAATGGGTGCCGTCAGAATGAGAGCCCAAACTGCTGATAAAAAACATCACAATAAGTAATCCACACCACTCCAGTCCATCAGTTAACATTGTGTAAAGCCAAAAAATGCATGTTTGTAAAACACAAATCCTTCATTAAAATTTTTTAATACAAGGTTCCAGAACATTTTAATTTCTGGGTGAAATATTCCTTTAATAGTTATATAGTGAGTAGTATAAGTAATACTAAGCGATGTTTGCCTTAGTATGTTCCACCACAAATTCATTCATTCATTAATTCATCCAGGCTCCCTTATATGCAAATGTAATGGTGCAAATGTAGAATACACGATTTGGAAAGAAAAAAAAAGCCAAATTTTCTCAAATTTGTTGTACCTAAAATAAAAATAGAAAAAAATTAATGTTAAAAAATTGTAAACATTATGTAAAATTAAATTAATAACTGTATTATAATGCATTAATGTATTTATTGCATTTGTCTATAAACGTTCTCTAACATATATAACTGTCTATAAAATCTATTTGTTTACATTCTGATTGGTTAGTTTCGTTTGCCAAATCTGTCAAAAATAAGCATATCGTGTCTGTTCTAATTTGACAAAACTGGGTTGTTTTTGTAACATGCTTTATTTTAGATTCAGCGCCCCCGTAACCCACACATTTGTGTGTGTACGTGTGCATGTTTATAATGTGCTGATGAAGGTTTCTGAAGACTGCTGTTCTCAGTCATACTGGGATCAAGCTGTGTAAAAGAGAACTGAATGTCGTTTGATTAAAGCCTCCATTTAGGTGCGCCCTCATCTTCTAATCGTGTCAAACCGGGGCTGGGACTCGAGGGAGTATTTCAGTCTGTCTAATTTTAGAGACTTTTTGTCCCAAGACATCTCATGTTATCTGTTTCATCTTGTTCATAAGAGCTACAAATTATGTTCTTTAAACTTTTCGCTTCTCAGTTATCAGAGCAGTGTCAGCAATGTGTGCGTGAGAGATAAAAGAAAACCCGACAGCCTACATTGTGCATGTGCAGGTACAGAACAGGACCTCTATAGAAAGTGTCCATCTGCAATCGGCCACATTCTCAAAAAACTAGGTTAAGACCCAGAGCGCAGTACTGTTGAGTCTCACAGGGGCTTCTGGTCCTGAAATACGAATAAAACGTCAATTCAGCATCGTGAGAATAATTTATTCTCTGCTTAAGACCTGTGAAGGTCAACAGGTCACGTCTCCACGGATCCACCGCAGAGAGAAGAGCAGCAAAATAGACACCTCAGAGGACAAGAGAACTTGGAATAACTAGATGCATGGTTTAAACCTGATGCGCAGTATAAGATTTCTGTGATAGTGTCAAAAGGTCACAGTGTGATTGTTCAAAGTGGTCAGTTTTAGCTGGTTAGCATGACCTGGTTAGCCCTGCTGGTAGATATCGTAATTGCCCATCAGGTTCCTAAAAGCATCTCTCTCCATTAACTATTAATTCTAGAGGTTCTTAAAAGCATACAATTTATGTTTTGACAGTCTCTGGAAAAAGGGACTGTGTGTTTTGAGTTTGGGCTTGTAGAATACAATTTTTAATTTTGCGTAAAAATGAGGACGGACGGCTGAATGGAACGGACGGCTGAACGGCTGAATCCCTGAAAATGGTTTAATGTTATTGCATTGGATAATAAAACTTATATTTAAAATAAACAAATAAATAAATACACTCCTTTTGAGTTATAAGGAATTTTTTTCTCTTGGTCTTCCTGGTCAAAAAATGAAAGGGAAAGAACAAAACATAGCTTGAAAATCTCTAATTAGGCTATCTTATTTACCACATTTATACATTTTTATAAATAAAAGATAAATAAAAGAATGAGGTGCACAATTAACACAAAGGTGCCTACAATTAACCACTTCTAAAAAAGAAATACAAAACCTGTGCTAATTGTAAGAAAACAAGTTGACAAAAGATTGAGTTAAGATTTGGTTATAATATAGCATAATGAGATATTTACAAGGCCGTTAATTTTTGACCAGCAACAAAAACAAATAAAGTATATCGAGCACAGCACAAGAGTTAAAAACACAATATGACAAGCAGCAAATGAAAATCACTGTATACACCAGGCTTGAGTTCTCTGGGAACGAACAGCCTTCACATGGGCTGGGTCTGCAGAAACAAGAGCGAACACATTTAATTATCTTTTTAAAAAGTTAATCTTAGATAGGAGCATAGGATAGAATATCTAGGGGCAAGATTCTTGTGGAAGGCGGCCGACGAGACGTCTGCTGTTTTTAGCTTTTTATAAATATTTAGCACATGTGAGATCAGTAACCAAGGTTAAATGTGTTTTGCGCTCTCTTTTTAAGGTTATGAGCTTCTCTGATGATGAAAAATCCTCAGTAACATGCTAAATCATCCTGAACACTGTCATTAAAGAGGTTAACAGGGAACTGCGGAGGAGTGCAGTCACACATCGGAGCCTGCAATCTTTGACAAGCAGCAGGCCAACGGGCAATGCTCAGGGCAGCAATTAGTCATATGTGCTACAAAGGAGGGGGGGGGGAATTACATAAGATTATAATACAGTTGTCTAGATAAGTAGACACTTTAAAAGTATATGGAATAACATGTAATTGTTATGAACTGTAATAACTTGTAAAATATATTTCTCTATTTACCTTTTGAGGTAATTTTGATCATGATGTTAAAATGCACAATGAAAACAAATGCACAGAAATTCATGATAGTCTACATGATTAATAACTTGTCCACACTAAGAAGGGTCTATACCTGCAAAAAGGGTTATCATCCTAAACTAAAACTAACTAAGCTAGCTAACTAGCATACATAAATACAGTACATGCATGCATAAATTAAACACAAGCGTTAAGCATACAAACATTTCTCATTTTTTATTTTAAGAAGTAATAAAAAAATCCTAACCAAAACTCAAATAAAATAAAATATAATTTTAGAAATAAAATATAAAAACTGCATAAACAATCATTTAAAAGCCTATAAAACACATTTGAACTATTGAAGTCATAAGCCTTTATTATCAATATTTAGCATTATAACACATCTTTGCTGAATAAAAGTATAAATAGTTTTATTTAAAAAAAAAACGTTTGAATTTTAAATAAATGCTGTTTTTTTAACTCTCAATTATTTAATTTTATTCATCACAGAATCCTAAAAAAGTGTCACAAATTCCAAAAAATAAAAAAGGAAATGAGAAATTAATTCTATTTTAAACATTTAAATTGAAAACTTTTGAGAGAATTTAGAGAATTTTATATAGCAATAATATTTCACAATACTACTGTCTAATATTATAATCGAATAAATGCAGTTATGATGAACATAAAAAACTTATATATATAACATAATTTAATCTTTAATCTTCCCTAACTTTTGTGTGTGTGTGTGGTGTGTGTGTGTGTGTGTGTGTGTGTGTGTGTGTGTGTGTGTGTGTGTGTGTGTGTGTGTGTGTGGTGTGTGTGTGTGTGTGTGTGTGTGTGTTGTGTGTGTGTGTGTGTGTGTGTGTGTGTGTGTGTGTGTTGTGCGCATGTTTATGTGGTTTATGAGGACACAAATTTGTTAATGACATGGGTATGACTAGGTATTACAAGGAGAAGGTGATTTATGAGGACATTTTCAGTGTCCCCATAATTTAAAACGCTTATAAATCATACAGAGTGAGTTTTTTTGAGGGAAAATAGAAATGCACCGTCTCCTGTGAGGGCTAAGTTTAGGTGTAGGGTAGGTGTAGGGCAATAGCACATACGGTTTGTACAGTATTAAAAACCATTACGCCTATGGAAAGCCCCGTAAACCATAAAAAACCAAACGTGTGTGTGTGTGTGTGTGTGTGTGTGTGTGTGTGTGGTGTGTGTGTGTGTGTGTGGGTGTGTGTGTGTGTGTGTGTGTGTGTGTGTGTGTGTGTGTGTGTGTGCTGTGGTGTGTGTGTGTGTGTGTGTGTGTGCGGTAACCAGTCAAACTTGGCTCTTTGTTCACACTGAATGTAACAAATGCTGTTCAACTCTACAATCAATTAATGATATCTTGCTATCCATTTAAAAATAGCAGAAGAATTGCTGAAGATGCAGTTTCAGAACAACTCATGTGACGTGCTCCACCTTTCTTCAGAACACACACAATGAGATTCTCATGTGAATAGCACACCACAATGGTGAAGAGAACGCGCTTGTATTAATCCAAAAGTGGGTCACAGCCCTATTTTCCTTTAACACATACTCAGAAAGTCGTGAGTTATGAAAATTATTTAAGCATTGCTGTATGGCATTGTTGTGCCTGACTAATACCTTTTCAGCTCACAAAGACATCCTCTTAAGCTGTGCTTACATTATGGTGCAGCTTAGACTTCTTTATAGCTGGTGGAAATACGGTTCGAAACAGTTTTTTTTAAGAAGAATAAGTGTCATTAAGCTCATTCTATATATTTGCCAATCTCAAGCATGACTTATGACCTTTTTGCACTTTTACTTCTCAAAAAGACAGCTGGAGAAATTGGCTAAAATGTGCAGAAAATCTGTGAAATCCCATTTAAAAGTCAATAGAAATGAAATTGTAAGATCTAACAGGGTTTTTCTGTTATGCAGGCACACATACACAATCACTGGACTGTATCGCTGCTTTGGGTCTGAGCAGTATTGATTGAACAACCTTATGCAATGTGCTTTGGAAACGAGAGAGCTTTGACTGCACTGCGTTGTTTCAGCAGAGTTTTCTGGTTTGTATGTAATGGGTGAATCAATGAAACATCACATGCTTTCTCATCCTCCTTCTCCGATGCAACACTTACTATGTTATAGTCGCTTTAAAGGCAAGTTCACTCAGTTCACTCACCAGCCATCTTGGCAACACCCCCGGACAGCTATTTTCTATCTAACGTATGAGTGCAGCTCCTGACTCTGAATCCGGAAAGATCTTAATTCTTCACTATTTTTGTGCATTTCAATAACATAAAAATATGTTTACAACCATTGCTGGAAGATCCAACGTTAGCTGACAGCTGTTCTGAAACATAGTAGCTGATCTATAGTGTGTCCAGACTTGTCATTTGTTGGTCCTAGCTGGTCTTTATCGGGTAAGCCATCTTGTACCTCACCGATCCAGCTAACTGCTGGTCATATCAGTAGTTAGTTATTCTTGTTTTGTATTAGAGATTGAATGTCCTTTTTTTCCCAGAATGTCCTGCTGGGAGTTCTAAATTGCATTAAAATGCTTGTGTGTTGAATTTGTTTTTCCTATTGTCAAAAAACAAAGGGTAAAAAAGCCAAAACCTGTACACTTTAGGCATGTGAGAATGCGGGGATAAAGAGGACATATGCTCCCCCAGGTTTGGAACATAGTCACTGATTCACCAGCTAATAACCAACATGAAACATGCTAATAACCATCTTAAAATAGCACCTATTGGAAAGAGATTTGTACCTATTTTTGCCAAAACTATACAAGAATTCATTTTAATTTCCAATTAAAATTAAACTAGAGTCAGTAACACACTATTACTGATTATGCCTACAGGTAGATTAGACTTATTTTTGCACGTTTCCTTGTGCAATACTATTGTCACACAAGGTTGAGAGAAGAACATGAAGATGATGATCAAAACCAGCAGCCATATCACAATGTAGCCCAAGACCGGTTGCCCACTGAAGCTAAGCAGGGTTGAGCTGGTCAGTACCTGGATGGGAGACCTCCTGGGAAAACTAGGTTGCTGCTGGAAGAGGTGTTAGTGAGGCCAGCAGGAGATGCTCACCCTGTGGTCTGTGTGGGTCCTAATGCCCAGTATAGTGACGGGGGACACTATACTGGAAAAGCACGTCCTTCGGATGAGACGTTAAACCGAGGTCCTGACTCTCTGTGGTCATTAAAAATCCCCAAAATAGCCCAATGGCCTCTGACCATCATGGCCTCCTAATCATCCCCATACACTGGTTGGCTTCATCACTCGGTCTCCTCTCCACCAGTAAGCTGGTGTGTGGTGGGCGTTCTGGCGCACTATGGCTGCCGTAGCATCATCCAGGTGGATGTTGCACACTGGTGGTGGATGAGGAGATTTTCCCTTGTAGTATAGTGCTTTGAGTGCCTAGAAAAGCACTCTATAAATGTAAATGCATTATTAAAAGTCTTTAATAATCCAATCAGGCAGGCAAAACCACAACACAACCTCTAACTTAAAAGGTTAGTTCACCCAAAAATGAAAATTTGCCTGTGTTTTAAAAAATTTAATAGAAACCAGCAAACATGTTCAGAAACGCAGTTACCAGATTAAGTTTTTTCCAGCTGTTTCTTGAAAGTTGACATGTAAATAAAAAGCCATACAAGCCCTGCTGTATTGTGGTTGCTGTCTGCTATAATCTGAATAGTTCCCTGTGGCTCAACGGCAAGAACGAAGGTAAAATTCTCAGATCGCCGTGATTTACTTTTTTTGAGCTATAGCACTCTGAGCTATAGGCTCTGGCTGAGCTGCCAATATGGAGGAACAACGAACCATGCAGATCTGCTGATCTCAGGTCAGTTTTTCCCATAATGCATCAGTGTTTATGTCTGCAGAAGCTACGTAGTGCTGACCCAGGACCTGTGGGAGTGAAAACCTTGTCTGGCTATCGCTTAATAACACATTAACCAAATAACATGCTGTTTAGGCCCTGCCCATGTATACACTTGTGCAGGTTTTATTGCCAATGTGCATTTGAGTGTGTTGTGGGATTTTTATTGAGGCCATATTTCATTTTGGCCTACTTTCCTAAATTGCCTGTGGGACTCAGTGAGGGGAGTGAAGCGTAGCTGCTTCTAAATGAGATGGGAGGAAGAAGAAAGACAAAAGACAGGGAGGGAGAGCAAGAGCCCGACCCTTTCTTGTGGTTGTGACTCATTGAAAAAGACGTTGAGAGAGAGCTGAAGAGCAGGAGAAGTGAAGGATGCTTGGGTGAACAGGGTCAGGTGCTGACTGAATGAGGAAATAGTGCTGTCTCGGTCATTGCTGATCAGTAATGGTGCTTATTTAGTGGAGTTCAGGCGCGGTGATTAAGGGTAATGGTGGAGTTGTGTTAAAGGTTGCAGAACCCAAAAACACCTTCAACAGCATGTCTTGAATGAGATTGTCTGACTCATCGCCGGCCACTTTTGTGGATTCTCATTTGCACATTGACGGTCTCATAGGTTCATCTTAAGGATAGAAAAGGACAGTTAGATGACTAAAGTACATCAGAGCCGGTCTCCATTCACATGCATGGTCGTCTCTGCATTAACTCTGAAATTATTGAGAAAAAGTGCTGTGAAATGTAAGTTATACAATACGAAGACAGTGACAAACAGGCAAATTAGGGAGTTCAACAAAAGTCTGAAAGCAACGAAAAGACAGACAAGACAGACTATGAAAAGAGCTTGTCAATAAAAGAAAACACCAATATTTTTCTATATTTTCTGAATAATAATTCATTAAGATGCAATTCAGTCTTTTGACTTAAAAGTTAATTAACAGAGCATATCAGATTCCTCATACAGGCCTACATGTAGCCAATAAGTGAAAATGTTAATATTGGTAATGTGAAGATAAAATATACAGTACATAAAGTATTGTACTGGCATGTTTAATGTTTTGAAAAATGCAATGGATGAATAAAACAATGGATATTAAAATATATGCTAAAAATTATTTATGCATATATGACAGATTGCTAAATTATGTAACTGAGAGGTATGCTATGTAAATATTTGTATTTATTTATTTTTGTTATTTAATCATTTATTTTGTTATTTTTCATAAACAATTAAAACATTTGGTACTTCATACTTTCAGTTTGTATTAATTTCAATGACTTTGAAAGTCTCTCATGCTAACCAATGTTGTATTTATTTGATTAGAAAATAATTTGACAAAGAAAGAAAGAAAGTTAAATAATGCACAGTAGCCTACATTTTAGCTTTTGTACCAAAGAATACCCTTTCACCCCCCGTAACAGATTTGCACTTTTTGTTGTTGTTCCTTTGCTCTTGGATTAAAGGGCTTAAAACCACACAGTTGTGTTTGAGAATGATGCTTGAGTGAATGCGGTTGTGTCTAATTTCCTAATTGTAGAGGTGGAAACACAAACGGCTCCTCCATTGATGCTGGAACAATGGCAGCGACTCGAGTCGTAATGACAGGGCCGGATGTGGGTGTGGCTAACAATTGTCTTAATTGTATGTTTGAGATGAGGAACGTAAACGAGTCCTCTACTGATGATGGAATAATGACAGGGTTTCCTCAGCACATCATCCCGTGGTTTGACGCAAACGTCTCCGGTCGTGATCTTACACTCAATCACAGCCACCTTCGTATCTGTCACTGCCTCGCCGCTGCAGATGGATTAAATATGATATTCCCAATTTACATCAATTTCATTTTAGTGCCATCCCATCTCATATTCCATAACAGCGCTGAAAAAAGTAAATATATTACATCCACGCAGAGAAATGAAATTACTTACAGAAGCTCTGGCATTTTTAATGCATTCTGTTTTATTTTCTTATTTATTACAGTGAAGCTTTCCAATATTTGCCCCAACCCTTCCTCGCGGAGCACAAAGCTTCCGTCGGAGCTGCAAATCATTTGCAAATAATGAAGCTGCTCAGACTCATAGCTGTTGATTGGTTTGTATTGTGTGTGAGTGTGTGTGTGTGTGTGTTTGATTAAACTGAACTGATTTATTCATGCTGTGCGTCAGCCATGAAGTCATTTGAGGTGATGCAAGTCACAATCAACTGATCTGTGGTTTTTACATTTCTGTGGTTTTTACATTTCTGTGGTTTTTACTGGCCGATACTATGGTTGTCTTTGACTTTATTTTGGACACTTTCACTAATGTTCAAAAGTGAGAGTGAGAATGGCTTATTGTATATTATTATTATTTAAATATGTATTTAAAAAAATATATGCATATTAATCAAAGGCAAATTGATAGAAAAAATGACAGTAAAGACATTTAGAATATTATATAAAAATATTTATTTCAAACAAATGCTGTTCTTTTGCACTTTCTATTCATATAATCCTAAAAAGTATCATAGTTATTAATTAAATAAATAATAACATGTATTATTTATTTAATTATTTATTTATATTTTGTAAAAAAAAAATCTACAACCAAAAATTGAAGTCATTACGACAAAAGCATTTATTTTTATTTCATTATTTTTAAATATATGGATTAATAAGGTTTTTAAATGGACATATTTTTTTTTTGACTAAATACATTTATTTATTTGTTTTAATGCGATCAACGGTTACATCAGTACAACAAATTCATTAATTTATGCATTCATTCATTCATTACTATAACACTTTTTAAGAAACATTTTTTACACATTCTGATACAAAAAGGTTTGTAAATGGACAGTGGTGGCCAGCATCTCTCCCGTCTCATGCTCACGTCTCCTTTTATTGCCTGAGTCAGCCTGAATCGAAACACTGAGCACCCAAAAACAATACAAATCTCAACAAATCACAGCACGTCCTGAAGTCAGCTTTAATGGTTCTTTCACAGGAAGACAGCGGGAGAAACGACAGCAGACTGCAGCGAGCGAGGAGAGGTGACATCTATGGATGAGAGACATTCACATGCTAGTTCAGCCCGAAATAAAAAAAAGTCTGTCATCATTTACTTGCTCTCATGTTGTTCTAAACCTGGATGACTTTCATCCTTTGTGGGACTGAAATGAAAACAGCTCTGATGTCCACAGATCAAGTCAATGTTAAATAACTCAATAAAACAACTTCATTAAATGTCCTAAAATAAAGGGAGCGACATTTCGAGCAATAAAAAATACACAATCTTTTATTTGCATATTTAGTGTGAATGACAAATTCCTAAATTTGGACATCCTTCAGCACCACACAGACTAAATAGAGTGTCGCATGACTGCATCAGGATCATTTACCCAAACCGTATTGATCATATTCATTCACACCAAATCAAGACTCAGGACATAGATCTGGGGCTTTCAAAAGTAATAAACACCAAAACATCCCGTGCTGGAAATTATTTTTACAGTCAGACGTTTTAGATTATAGGCTAGCGCTGGTCACGATGGTTGACAAGTTGTTTGTTGGTGCTTTAAAGTGGATTAATTTAGAGATGTAATTTCTCAGATGAAGCTTTAGCACACTGAAAAAAAACTCTCTCCACTTCCACAATCACTGCCTACATCCTCCTCCCAGATTACCAGCCGTTTCTCCTCTACCCTCCTCTTCCACGAGGAGAAGGCAGGAATTCTGCTCATAGCTCTCCTAGCTGTCAGTGTGTGTGTTTGTGTGTGAGCATGCAAATGTGTGACCTTCATCCCGAGTGTGACGGCACATGTGTGTTTGCTAATGGGGTTTAATAAAGATCAGTGTCAATCAATGACAGTGCACAGCTTATGCTTCTTCTCATGAAATGATCAATAGATGCAACACAATGAGAACTACAAGGGGTCATAACATAATTTGTTGTAATTAAAAACATAATTTAGGGTTTCACGGCCATATTTTACTCTCTCTCTCTGACGTGTTCAACATGCATTTAAAACCCTATAGGGTCTACTACTAATAATTGACAAAGAATATTGTAAAGAATTGAACAGATTAACTACTACAAACAAACAAACAATAAATGAATATATAATACAATACACATATACGACCAAGTATAGTGACCCATACTCGGAATCTGTGCTCTGCATTTACCCATCCAAGTGCACACACACAGCAGTGAACACACACAGCAGTGAACACACACCCGGAGCAGTGGGCAGCCATTTTTACTGCGGCGCCCGGGGAGCAGTTGGGGTTCGGTGCCTTGCTCAAGGGTCTCACTCAGTCGTGGTATTGAATGTGAAGAGAGCGCTGTACATTCACAAATCCTGCCAGACCGAGAAGAATTCGAAACACAAACCTTTCAATTACGAATCCAACTTTCTAACCATTAGGCCATGACTTCCCATAATACCTGTAAATTATATCAACAGTATGGATCAAAAGTTTGGGGTTGATACGATTTTTAAATGTAAAAATAAATACAAAAAAATAATAATAATTATTTTGTGAAATGTTTTTATGTATAAAAAGTGTCTTCAATGTCACATAATCCTTCAGAAATCATTCTAATTTGATTTGATGCTTTAAAATAATAATAATAATGCTTTCTCACTGAACATAACTATTTTTAAATACATAAGAAAGAAAGAAATACTTTTATTAAAAAAAATAGATTTAGCCAAAATTGTGAAAGGTACAGAAACACACTTAACTATCTGACATTCAGTGTTCATCATCAGCTTCACGCTGCTCTAAATCACACATCAAAAGTCAAACAATCCTGCAAAACCATTAAATGACTGCCCAGTAAACAATCCAAAGCCAACGCCACACGGGTGTTTGAAAACAGCATTATCCAAGCACCGTTTGAAAGAGTTTAAGGGAGTGGACGAGTGTGTGAATTTGATGAAAATGTGAAAGGAGGAGTGTGAACTAAAGGTGCAGAACAAGAGCGCGCGTGACTGAAATTGTTCTGTTAAATATTTTTGTATAATGATGATAAATTGGACCTTTGTCCCTGCAATTTTCATGTCTCTTGCATGATAAAATATTGATTTGAGTTTAAATTATTCTATGTACACTACTATTTGGGGCCTGTTAAGCTTAAAAAGGTTGAATGTATTAATTGTACTACAAATGCATGAAAAATAATGTTATTTGTTATATAAATCCCCCAAACTTTTGTTTGACATTATCACAATATCAATCATTATCACAAGATAAGGATACAAAAGGAAAACATACTCTACAAATGAATATACGTATCTCATCTGATTATTTTCTCTTTTTATTAACCTTAATTGATGCCTAAATATCACATTATTGATATAGTAATAAATAAAAGTATGATCAACAATGTTTGTACTTGAGAAGCAACTAATCTGACCACGTCGTTTTATAATCAGTGTTATTTTAGAATGAATATAGTTTTAATATTTGTATTACTATTACAGTTTTTATCCATATTTTGAATGAGCTTTTAGTTATATTTGTATTTTAAAGTTCAAATCGTTTTGTTTTGTGTGTCTATATAGTTTTATTATGTTTGTATTACAGTTTTAGTTATTTTAGTAATCAGTGCAAAAAACAGATTCAAGACTTAACTTAAAAATAAAAAAGGCTAAAACATCACAAGTAATATGTGACCCTGGAGCACAAAACCAGTCTTAGGTTACTGGGGTATATTTTTAGCAATAGCCAAAAATACATGATATGGGTCACAAATTGTAATTTATTTTTTATGCCAAAAATCATTAGGATAGTAAGTAAAGATCATGTTCCACAGTGGTATTTAGTGAATTTCCTTCTGTAAATATATCAAAACTTAATTTTTGATCCGTGACATGCATAGCTATGAACTTCATTTGGACAGGTTTAAAGGGGATTTTATCAATATTTGATTTGATTTCGATTTTTTTGCACTCTCAGATTCCAGATTTTCAAATAGTTGTATCTCGGCCAAATATTGCCCTATCCTAACGAACCATACATCAATGGAAAGCTTATTTATTCAGATGATGGGGTCACAGCGTCCAGGGTCACATATTAAAATGGATAGTTCTGCCACATTTGAAAACATATTACAATTATAAGGCACATTTATTTTATTTTTGGCAACCCTAAACAACTAAACAGTTTTTTTTCTTGCTTGCATTCTGCCAAAAAGCTACCTCTTTATTATTAAGCTCCTTATCTTTACTTATTTGTACTTCAACATTCTGCACATGCATAACATAAATCAGTGCTGCCCACCCCTTATCTCAAGGATTCAAGAATGTATTTGTCACATACTCGATTATACAGAATATAATCAGTAGAGAAATGTAAGTAAGGTCAGGTCCGCTCAACGGATAGTGAAAAATATGTAACACAACACAAGAGAATATACATAAATATAAGTACAAAATAAAAAAAAATATAAATTGCGCAATACAATAAAATCCTGCAGAACAGTATACTGTGGATTTAATAAATAATAATATAAGCAGGGACTTACGAGAGGGAATGTGCAAACAGGTTGTACAGGGTATACACAGCAGCAATACGGATGATGGAGAATAGCGAATATCTTACTGTTTATTAAATTGAGTCATGTAAATGTTATTAGACTGAGTTTGAGTTTAGGAGCCTGATGGCCTGAGGGAAGAAGCTCCTCCTCAGTCTCTCAGTTTTTTGCCATCATGCTCCTGAAGCGCTTGCCAGATGGCAGTAAAACAGAAAAGACGGTTACCGGGGTGATTTGAGTTCTTGATTATTTTAGCAGCTCTGCTTTTGCAGCGTTTGAGGTAGATGTCCTGCAGAGAGGGGAGAGCAGACCCTGAGATGCGCTCAGCTAAGCGCACGACTCTCTGCAGAGCTTTGCAGTCCTGATTGGAGGAGTTTCCATACCACACTGAGATAAACTGCACTTAGTCAGTACACTTTCTATGGCCCCTGAATAGAAGGTTTTCAGGATTGAAAATTCTCCCTCTACACTTCTTCTCCCTCTACACCAACGACAGCACATCTAAAGACCCCTCTGTCAAGCTCCTGAAGTTTGCAGATGACACCGCAGTCGTCGGCCTCGTTAAGGATGGTGACGAGTCTGCCTACAGACAAAAGGTTAAGGAGCTGGCTGTCTGGTGCAGTCTTAACAACCTGGAGTTTAACATGCTCAAAACTGTGGAAATGATCGTGTACTTCAGGAGAACCCCCCGCTCTCCCCCCACTCACCATCATGAACAGCACTGTGACTGCAGTGGAGTCCTTCAGATTCTGGGCACACAATTTCTCAGGAGTGGTACACACATCCCATGGTGAAAAAGGCCCCAGCAGAGAGCTTGTACTTCCTTCGCCAGCTGAGGAAGTTCCACCTGCCACAGGAGCTGCTGATACAGTTCTACTCCGCCATCATTTAATCTGTCCTCTGCACCTCAATAACTGTCTGGTTCAGCTCAGCTACCAAATCTGAACTCAGAAGACTACGGAGAGTAGTCCGGACTGCTGAGCTAATCATTGGTACAACCCTCCGCACTCTCCAAGAACTGTACTCATCCAGAGTGAGCAAAAGAGCTGGAAAAATCACTCTGGACCCGTCACATCTCACATCCAGCACACTCCCTCTTTGAACTGTTACTGTCTGGTCGACGCTACAGAGCTCTGAGCACCAGAACGACCAGACACAGGAACAGTTTATTTCCTCAGGCAATCCATCTCATGACACTTGACAATAAACGTGGAACACAACACACTTTTATACATTATTTATTTAACACACATACTTATTTACATTTCAATTTGCACATATCATACCTGTACATACATAATTGTCTATATTATATATTGTGTTTTTGCTATTTTGTACATGGTCTATTTTGTATATTATTTTTTTATTGTCTGTGTCCTGTCCTGTCGCCGTCATTCTGTTGCACTGTGGAGCTTCTGTCACTATAATAAATTCCTCATATGTGTAAACATACCTGGCAATGAAGCTCATTCTGATTCTAATGCATTCTCTCATACTCATACAGTATATACAAACATACCTACCAAATACAGTTTCACCTTAGCCTAAATTCGGCCTACAGATCTTTTTCTCGAATACCTTTATATACTTAGAAATCAGAAAAGTAGAGTGAGAGAGAGAGAGAAATAACAAAAGACACACAAAGACAGGCTAAGAGGCAGTCAAACCGAAAGAAGAAAAAGGAATCGTTGAAATTAAGAATACATATGAGAAATAAGACACCCACTCATATATAGGGAAACATAGCGGATTAATTAATTTCCCTACGTACACAAAAAACAATAACATTGCTGCACCAGTTTCAAACAATTATCACTAAGTGAGGAACAGACACTGAATGAATAAATACATGAGCTGTGAGAATTGTCACACTTTGTTCAATGTACCTTAAACAATCACATTAGAGTCCTCCAGATTTCTTTTTCTCCAGCGCCATATGTTTCCACATCCCAACTCGGCTGAACCTGAAGATAAACCCGCCGCTTCCTCTACTGATGTGTATCTCTCTTTCATTTGATGTGACAGTGAATGGCCCATGACAGCGGAGGTCAGCTTTTAGTGTATGTTGCCATGGCATTTCGGTGCATCTCGATGGATTGTTGGGTTCGTGGGTGAGGAAAGCTCTCTGAGGTCCGTCAGCTCGGACAAACTTCAGACAGCATTAAGAGCCTTTCACGAAAGCAAACAGAAGTTATGCGTTTTCAATGAGAGAGAGTGATTTGAGTTACAGCTGGTGATCCGACGGACCACTAACCTCAACCATGAGCAATAGTAATAATGACACTTATCTTAGGAAGCACAACTAATTATCTTTGGACTCCACTGTACTACTCAAAAGTTTGGAATAACAAAAGGTTTTTTTTTGCTCAAAGACTGCAAATATTTGACCAAAAATACAGCAAAAACTGCAATTTTGTGAAATATTTGTACAAACAGACAGAAATATTTCCTTTTGGAATTTATTTTAGAATGTAATTTATTCCTGTGACGCAAAGCTGAATTTTCAGCATCATTACTCCAATCTTCAGTGTCACATGATCCTTCAGAAATCATTCTAATATGCTGATTTGCTGCTCAGTTATTAAAAATTATTATTATCATCATCATACGTTTTCAGGATTCTTTGTTGAAAAGAAAGTCCAAAAGAACAACCTTTATTTGAAAAAAAATTGTTTTGCAATATTATAAAAGTCTCTAATGTCATTTTTGATTAATTTAATGTGTCTTTGTGTGACTACTAACCCTTAAAATGTAAACTGTAGTGTATCTCAGTTTCCACAAAAATACAAAGCAGCACAACAATTTTCAACACTGATGATATATGTTATAAGAAATGTATCTTGAGGAGAATATTAGCATATTACAGTGATTTCTGAAAGATCATGTGACACTGAAGACTGAGTAATGATGCTGAAAATTCAGCTTTGATCACAGAAATAAATTATAGCCTATGTTAAAATATATTCAAATAGAAAACAGTCATTTTTAAATGTACTATTATTTCACAATATTACTGTTTTACTGTATTTTAATCAGATAAATATCAGTCTTGATGAGCATAAGAGACTTATAAAAAATCATAATTATTTCAAGCTTTTGATCAGTAGTGTATATCAACAGCAACCTATAGAGACCTTCTCACAGGGAGTCATTTACACAATTAGTTCCTTCTCCGGGTCCAAAACTCGACCTGACGGCTGGAGGTCTCTCCTGAGGAATGCGCAGAACAAAAGGAGGAGAAGAAAAAAAGTACTCCGCTCTAAATCCATCCCCACTTTGGACTGCAATTAACAGTGTAATTAGAAACCCAGCAGTGGTTTTGTCTGTCTCTGTGGAAATCTGCAAACAGAACGCGTTTGTGCTCCTGGGGTGGGAGATGCAGGTGTGTGTTTGTTTGTGACTGATGAGGAAATGTGCTGAGGAGAATCCTGCGGGCTGCTGCTGTGTCAGTTCTGAACACTCTGACCTCATGAAGATCATAAGCTGAACACTTTCCTCATTATTATAACCAGGGTTCAAAAATGACCTCAAAACGGCAGGAAAAACTGGCTCGCCAGTCGGCAGGCAACTTCGTTTGACACGCAAAAATCTCAAAACGCAAAAAAAATCGAAATATCATCGAAATAACAAATTATTCTGAGTCATAAGAAATTTGAATGGCGTATAAAAATTATACACTTTTGGGGGAGAAAAAAATACTAAAAAAATAATTAAATAAATTTATGACCCTGATTTTAAAATAATATTACCAATTATTATTGATAATTATTATTACCATTAATGTCATTATAACATTTTTTATACAATAACTGATCCAAAACTTTATTTTTAGATACCATAGTCCTCTGAGAATGGCATAGACCTTTTGCGAATAAGATGAAGGAAGATTATAACGCATATTTTAATTAAATACTAAACATACTGCAGTTCAATCTGATTAATTTAAAAATACACAAATCATCCATTACTTGTCATTATAATAGCTTATTAGATTGTTGTTTGCTTAGTAACACGTTGATGTAAGAATCTATTAAAAGTAACTATGAGGCTGCCTTCGAAGTCATTAATTAATCAAATCTTTACAATTGCGTAATGAAAAACAGCAGAAAAACCTGCAATATTCTTTGGGCCACTATTTTACAAATTAATAATTAAAAAATCCTGGCAACAAATTGGTCATAATCAAATACATACATACATACAGTATACATGTATGAGGCATACACAACCAAACAGCATTCATATAAGTGGCATGAGGTTGAGATCAAAGCATCAGTTTGCACACATTCATATAATTCTCTGTGGCAATGTGAGGTTGATAAAACACAGATCAAAGCATCATTTACACGCCTAACACACATCCGTTCCTCTTCATTCTGCCTCACTAGTGCTAAAAAGCTTCCTGTTTTTGTCAGGAAGTGCGAAAGAGAAATATGGTATCAAATTGCCCAAAGCGTTCATTTTACTCGGACTAAAATCACTTGAATGCACATCACATCATAATTATAACTTCCGAACTCATAATTAGGAACTTCCCCGGAGAAGTCGAAGGCAGCATGAGTGTTGAATCTCTCACACACTTCTCGTAAGGAGTGTTAATTGTCTGGTGCGTGAGTGACTGTTACTGGAGCTGCTGGTCATGAAGAGCGTTTCAAATCGTTGCATATGAGGATCCAGCTGCCTATGTAGATAGCAGACGGCAAGGCGACTCACTAGTGTTTGGAACACAGCCTACATAAGTTTATAAACAAATCGAGACACATTCGGACAAAACGACTGGTAAAAAATTGGTGTAGTAAAATTATTTGTATTAATAAATTGCTAGGAAACTTCACAAATGATTACAAAGAAACAAGAAGTAGCATCAAATCGATTTAAATTAGCTGAAAATGTACTCACCCTCAGCCCATCCAAGATGTAGATGAGTTTGTTTATTCATAATTTAGCGCTGAATCACTTGCTCACCAATGGATCCTCTGCAGTGAATGGGTGCCGTCAGAATGAGAGTCCAAACAGCTGATAAAACATCACAATAACCCACAAGTAATCCACACCACTCCAGTCCATCAATTATTGTCTTGAGAAGTGAAAAGCTGCATGTTTGTAAGAAACAAATCAATCATTAAAACAATTTTTACTTCAAACCTTTGCTTCCTGATAAAATATGGCTCCATAATAAAAAATAACAGTCGAAAAAGTCCATTATTGTCCTCCTACATCAAAATACATCAAACTGATTTAAAACCATTTGGTCTCTTTTCGTTGGTAAACGGTGCATATTTCTCCCCTGATTCAGACGAGACCACCTTTTCACAGGGAGAAAGCAATATCAGTTTAGCATTTTAGTCAGAAGTAAAGTTTTGAAGTTAAAAACATCTGAATGATGGATTTGTTTCTTACGAGCACACATCTTTTTGCTTCTCAAAACATTAATTGATAGACTGGTTATATCATCTGTTTGGACTCTCTTTCTGACGGCACGCATTCACTGCAGAGGATCCATTGAGTAAATTATGCAAAATTTCTTCAATTTCTACAATGCAGTTCTGCTATTATCACTTCAGCTTTATATAATCTTCACAAAGATGTCTCAATTTTTTTTTTTTTTTAAAAAGATTTATATCATAACTTAATCTCCAAAGCGTGGCCGTTTCCTCAACCATTTAAAAAAATGCCAATATTGTCATAATTGAGGGCACCTGCTATTATTACACAGTGATTTGCCTCCTTTTGTCTTGATTTGGGGAACTCTTTTTGGCCTTTAATACAGAACACAGTGCCACCTTTAACCAAATGCTTTGGAAAAGGTCAGTCGAGTAGCGTCCCTAAATGATTAGTGCATAAACGGACAACTATGGCATTTCAGACTCCAACTCCATCTGCTCGACTATTAAACCCTCAGCGTTACACGCCAAACGCTTGTGGCTTCTTCATATTATCAGCAGGAAGGGCGAGTTCAAGGACACACGGCAAAAATACAAACTAGCATCTGCAGATGGCTCAAACGTCACGCAACAAAATACGACGTGATCAGATTAGCTTGTGTTTCATAAGTACACACATTTATTTCAGCGCTGTGCTCTTTGAATATTCAGACAGTGAAAAGTGACACTTGATATGTGCGCTGATGTCACAATAGCTCTGCAGACATCAAAATACAATCTGCAGCTAGAAGAGAAGGTTTCTTTGTAAACTTTAAGCTGTCTTGGCAAAAACGTCAGCTTGGTGATCGAGGGGGATCAAAAAGGGAAAAGAGGAAGAGGCTTTTAAGAGCAGGGACAATAGCTGGAGCTCCATTGAAGGGTTGGTGGTTATTGGTTATTGAGTCTTAACTGTAACTAGGCCATTACAGGGCAGAACAAATAGAAACAGAAACAATCAATTTGGAATTGGCTACTGCCAATAATGAATGTTTGGTTTTATTGATGTTTTCATCTTGTATCTGAATACAAACTTATTTTATGTAGCTCAATTTCTAAATGTGATTGATTTATTCATAGCAGTGTCCACTGCAACATGCATGAACATCAAGTTTTAGTTAGTGTAGACGAACTTGACTGGTCAGCAGAAAGCAAAGTCCTAATCCCAGCTGAATGCAGACCTCGAGTCAAAAACTCATAAAAAACCATTGACTAGTGCTTATGGGTACAGTTATTTTAAACACTAGCAAAGATATAGAAATTCATTTTTTTAATACATTAATTATGTTTCCATAATTGGTGCTACAGTTTTGGAAGTGCCATTTTCTATTCTAATGTGTATGTACAAGTCATTGGTGTTAGGTGATGAGTTTTTGGCTCAAGTTCTGCATTTAAAGTCACACCAGAGGTCTTAATTTATGTATATATGCACTGTTATAATAATATATTATTTATATTTATAGTATATGGTAACAGGTCTGAGAAGGGAGAGCAAGGACTCCATGTATCATTGTATGACCATTGTCTTGTGTCTTGCGTTACTGATTTGTTTTATGCCAAAAATAAAAACACCTAGACAAAGTAAAATGTAACTAATACAGATATAACATCAGTTTTTTTTGGCTTGTACATTTGTGCCGCAGGTCATGGTGTCGTAGTATCATATGTAAGATGAGTCAGTCTCCATCCATCAATGAAATGCACCGGTCACAACAACCTGATGCCCCATTGTGATTTTGTTCCTCATGTTTCTGTTCTGAAGGCCTAATGACAGGAATATTTGCCACATGGAGTTCTAGAAAATTACTTTAGGCATGCCAGATAAGCATCTGAATGTAAATTTACACACGGTAAATGTCACTACAGATGTTTTCTTTAGTAGTCGGCAGCCTCAAACGGAGCACATCATTTAAATCTGCAGAAGTAACATTATCATTCAATTCAGCTGAAAACAAGCAATGCTGTACGTTACAATGTCCAATAAAGTCATCAAATTACTTTTTCGATCGCCAAAGCCAATTTTATTCACATTAAATTGATGAGTAAGTTCTAGGTAAGAGAATATTTGCAAGGTAAGAATACATAGAATAACAGTAAGAAGTTTATTACATTTTGTCAAGACAACAAACTGAAAATAACAGACAGTAATAATGCTCACATTCTCAGAGATTAGTGTCTCCCGAAAGAAAGAAAGAAAGAAAGAAAGAAAGAAAGAAAGAAAGAAAGAAAGAAAGAAAGAAAGAAAGACAAAGTTGCATAGAATCCGGCACAGACAGAGTTATTACAGTGACTAAATGTATAATATTAGCATCATGTTGCTGCAACAATAATCTTCATCTTCATTATAGAAGTACTTCTTTAAAGCACCACAATGTGCTGTGTAAACACTGCAGTTTATTACGGTTTGAAAGAAGCTTTGTGTTAAAAATACTCCACTAATCCTGAATTTCATCATAAAATGCAGAATTTCCACTTTCATTAATATTTCATTCTATATATTCACTCAAATGCATTAATTAGAAGTGAACGTATTAAAAATTACTGTTTTGATAACAAAACAAGGAACAAGCCTCGAGCAAATCATGAAAAATATTCAACATTAAACAACCAGATTACATAAATGTGATAAGTTTAAAAGTGCGGCACTCAACAGTCACATTACCAAACCTAACTAAAGTTCATTTTCTTGGCCATTGAGGTGAATAACACACACAAAACACATCTGTGTGAAATATATGTAATGCGCCCTTTTACAGTCAAGCTTGTTCTGTAATTTTCATTTTTCTAAATGATTGTCATTAGATTCTCATTTCTGTAATAGAAGATATTTATTTTTTTTACAGTTGAACTAAAATCCAGTATAAATAAAAGGCTGTAGAACAAATACTATCATGCTGTATAATTACTTAAAAAAAATCATCACAGTTATATTTTAAGTTGAAAAAAATAATGTTGCAATGGATTTGAAACATATTAAGGGTATATATATATTTATATATATGGGATTGTTGACAAATAAAAATGGGACTGTGTCCTATGGTGTGACATAGCAAAAATATAGAAAACAAACTTACACAAATAACATGAGAAAAATGTATCTTCATTCTTAGAATTACAAATAGCATGAGAGAGCTTTATCTTCAATGTTAGAGGTTGATTTATTTTTTTTACATTATTCCGTCACACCATAGGACACATTAATATCAACTACCCACATATATATGGGTTCTAGATATAGAATCTTTCATTTTGATCTGTTTTTTTTTTACCCAGAGTGACTTAGACTTTTCTTGTTTCACTTAAACTTAACGAAGTATTTCAATATGGACCCTTTTTTGAGTCACCAAAATAGCAATTCTCTTCCAGACACGGCCCAGAGGAAGCAAAAAGGCACCACGTTGTGAAGATATAGAAAGCACAGAAGCTTTCCTCTGTCCATATGTATGGGCTCTGGCTTTCAGAAGTAGTTACGTGCACTGCATGGGCTGCTTTTGGGGAAATGTGGTCAGACATTAAAGGTCTTCACACGGTTGCTTTTTGACAGAGGCATAGTCGTTAAATTGATTCTTCCAGTCCAACATGTAAGAACGCCAGCGGTGGAACTGAGACTTCCACTGGAACTCCACTTCATCAATACTCGCTACAGCAGAGAGAGAGAGAGAGAGAGAGAGAGAGAGAGAGAGAGAGAGAGAGAGAGAGAGAGGAGAGAGAGAGAGAGGAGAGAGAGAGAGAGAGAGAGAGAGAAGAGAGAGAGAGAGAGAGAGAGAGAGAGAGAGAGAGAGAGAGAGAGAGAGAGAGAGAGAGTGAGAGAGAGAGAGAGAGAGAGAGAGGAGAATGAGATTTATACAAGAGGCAGACAAAGAGCTCCATGAATAAAGAGAGAGAGTTAAAAATATCTCTGAATGTTTTCACAAGGTTTTTGGTCAGATTCCTTCTACTTACATATATTGAGACCAATTATAAAATTCAGCAACTGACAGAGACTGTAGAGAGAAAGAGCTAGAGTACAAATACATGAAAAATAGAAAACAAAAGGGACAATCATCCTTTACTTTCACATTCAATTTAGAGAGAGAGAAGTATCTCCATTGCAAGTGAGGCGGTGAGAAAAATGAGCAAGTGAGTGAGATGAGAAAACCTGGTGAGCATTAGAGGGGCACAGATGCTCCAGAAAAATATTATTTTATCATTAGGCTCTCTTCTGCTGTAGAGAGAATTTCTCAGAGAGAGAGAGAGAGAGAGGACAGGTCAAATTTGAGACAGAAGGATATTGGATTTATCACAGTGCAAATGAGAAGTGAAGTCATTTAGACCTGAGAAACATTCAGGACGCCTAAACAGAGCCGCATGACCGTCTGAGTTTGTGCAGTGGTGCATGCGTGCATTATCGAGATAACAGCCCTAATAAAAAAGTGATAAATAGCTTTACATCTTTCTCATCTTGAAGCCATATACTCAACTTCGATCGAGCAGAACCAAAACCTCAATCCAATATTCAAAGCTCTGCTCAATGTTTTGGACTGTTTACAAAATGCACAACCGGTCTTTGATACTGGAAACCCAAAATAATGTTGGAAATATTCCCTGATGGTGGACATTTATCTCCAAGGTACATGTTAAAGTCAACAAAAATAATTGTATGACAAAACAAGACTGTACATGTACAATCATTTGGTGCACTTTGACAAATATCATTCTGCATTTGAAATGCAATTCTTGTGTTCCGCAGCATGCAATATTTTAGATGAACTTTTTACTTAAAGTCTAAATTCTCTAAACAGCATACCCACATTATCAATACCCAAAGAAATCATAATCAGAAAGAGCTTTATTGCCAAGGAATTTGTCTTTGTGTTAGGATATATGTTGCAAACAACACATAATTAAGGTAATAAAAACACTAATAATGAAGAGAATAGACAAAAATTATGAATAACAATAGTAATAAAATAAAAATATACAGAAAAGAAAAATGTCCATAGACAGAACTGTGAATGTGCATGTGTCCTATGTACAGATGAAGGTTTGATGGATTATTTACAAGAATGACATTGTAAAATTGCACAGCCTTGCTAATAAAATGACATAAAATCCAAGTTAATAGCTAGTTATCTGCTGTACAGTTATTCATGGAAATTCTACGTTCAAATTTTCTTTGCATAATTTTATCTTATAGCCACAGAGCATTCAGTGTTGCTATTTTAGCTCCCTTTCTTTCAAGCACAAGTGCTATAGTTGAAAGAAAATAGTTGAGAATAGAGACTCACGGCTTGCATGGCAACAGAATGTAATTTGATCCGTGTCACAGAAAGAGAGCGAGAGAACAGAACAGGGCCCGTGTTCTTTATTTAGAATGAAATCATGCGAGAGAACTTTACAACTTCTCACAATCATGAAACGCTCCTCATGAGAGAATCACTAGAAAATCAGGGACAAGCACTTAAAGGACTCAACAAATGAGTCATTCCCTGTGTGCTGTAACTTTTCAACTCTGTAACTCTAAACAATAAATAGGCCGTGCTGTAGTTTAAGGAAGCAGATCTATAAAAGGTATTCCAGACTTTTAGAAATATGCACTCTGATTATTTACACAATGGCAAGAAAACAATCACAGAATCCATTAAAACGGCAGCTAACAGTCAATGACATTCAAGCTGCTGTTTTCCCTCCAAAATGATGTCACTTCCTGGATGATATCATTAAAACATGGCTTTTGTTAGTTAAAGGGATTTTACAAAAGACTGAGAGGATGGACATTTATTTAGACACAGCAAAAAAATAAACCGAGCATGAATTAAAATGATTAAATGTTCTGTTCAACATTTTCATTAAATATTCTGCTCTATATCTACAGATTTGTGTGAACCACACAAGTAGCGGGTTTCAAATAGCTGCATTTTCATCCTGCTATATTGGTGATGTTTAGTTCTAGTCTTAGTTAGAAGTAGCGTGCCACGAGCAATCACCGCTTGGCTCTTGAACAGGACACTTAATCCCAGGATGCTCTGGGGGGATTGTATTTGAAATAAGTTCATGATGTCAACTTGGTTCAGACTACATAAATCACTGATTACATTACAGACTAGAGTTTGGTATAAAAGCAGGGGCCAAATAGAGTTTACCATCTCGACATGACCCCACTCACATGCACTTCAGCAAATCTGCTACTACGACTGGGTGCTGCATCACTAATTAATATTCATGAGTCAAGCTGATAAGGTTCCTTCATTCCTATGCCCGCACTTAAAAAAATAAATAATAATAAAACCTTGTTTGTACGCAAGCATAGCAGTCTCAAAAGAGCAGGCACGTCTGCGAATCCTCCGGGAATGGCTTTGCCGTCACAAGCGCCAGAGAGACTGCACACTGCCCGCAGTGACGATAATTCAATTTGCGCATATGTGCATTTGTATGCGCAGTCACTGGCGCCTGACCTCCAGTACACAAACAAGACAAGGCTTTATCCTGCAGTTCTCTGTGTATTTCTTCACCTAGACTCAAATCAGAATCGATTCATTCCATTTCAGTGTCAAATTCAATTCTGCTCCCTAAGGTCGCACTACCTGGAACTCCAATTCTCTTCCATTTTCTACCACCGATAATACTGACAGCCAGAACTTCAGGAGTTTCCAGACGCTACACTATTGAGCGTCACCTTGCAAAGACCTCCAGAAAGCGGATTAAAAGCATCAGTCTATATTCATGGCTTAAATCAGTAATGACAGCTGTGAAGACAGCCCAAGGTTTACAAGATGATTTTAAGTGTGCCAAAATCCGTTTAAATATACAATCGCACAAGCGACTGCTTCCAGTACATAATGCCGTGACTTGCTCTCCCACCTTATGTTTAGTAACGCACTTAAAAGCTCACATCTCTCACCACAGGGCTAGAAACACACCACAAGCTACATGTTTAGTTGAAAAAGGTTTAAATGAGCGAGGAACGACAGCAAAATGCTCTTCAGTGCATCCAAAAAAAAAACTTGTTTTCATAGAATAAAGTGATTTTTCTTTCTCTCTTTGGAATATGAGGTCACAAAAAGGTGTATGTTTAGTTGTAGGTTCCTGAATAACTTCAGACTCAATCACTTTTATTCTCAGTTTCTCTTCAAATAGCTTCCACTCGGTGATCTTTTAGCAAAGTCCTCAATAACAAATAGAATATAAAACCTACTTCACCTGAAAACACCCTGATGGTGGGATACATGCATAATGGATAAAATAGATGCACGGCCAAGACTAAAGCATTCAAAGCCATTCACGCTGAATTTAAAGTGATGGCATTTTTACATAGCAGCATTTCTGCAACATATTTCTCCATTACACACATCCACGTGTCCTTATGAATACATTCTGAACATGTTTAACAAGTACTTGCTATTCACGGTAGGGACAAAACAGCTTTTGAGGAAAGTGTACATTTCAATCTCAAGCTCCTGGATTCCAGGCCAAATCGTGCTACTCGTTTTATTTTGTCATTCCGAACTATGAATAACAAAATACATTCACTGTTTTTTCCTGTAAAGCATTTCTATTTAACTCGAGTAACACAGCTTGGTTCATTCAAGCTGAACCTTTATTAGTGATGCTTGCTAAGGGAACTTGTCCTAGGTTTTTATGCTTCAGACATTATGTTCTACTACTTTTCAGAAACAAGGTCTACACCTTAAGAATGACAAAACAGGCAAAAAAGGGCTATTTTTGACTTGGATTTGTAAACAATCACTTAGTAACCACCTGGCAATGCACTACAAACTATTTAAAAGACCATAGCCACCGCAAAGCTAAGACCGGCTCAAACAGTGAAGCATGATGCTAGCAACACCAAGGTCATAGGTTCGATTCCCAGGGATGGCATGAACTGACGAAGGGTTTATTATGAATGCAATGCAAGTCACTTTGGATAAAACAGAGTTCCTGCACATTTTTTAAAGTCAAATTTAAAAGTCGATTTTAAGACCTGAAGAAATAAAAATAAATACTGTAAATTAGGGGTGTGCAATACTGACAAAAAATACTGCTCAATTTTCAAATATTTTTTTGATAATAGTTTAGATTATATTTTGCTGAGTGTGTTTTTGTGTTGGTACAATGATAAAGAAATTTGAAGCAGTAACAGAAATGCACTTTTTTATTAAGGGACAATATCTGACAACTTAAATTGATTGATTGAAAAAAAGGGCATTTTTCTATACTTCTTAGATATATGCATCACTTTTATGTAAAATTCCTAACATTCAAATTAAATTTCAGTTGGAATAAAACACAGTGTATGGCTGTTACCCACCCAAAGAAGCATCGCAGAGGTGACAAAGAAGTGGCATCAGAAGTTATATATAATAATATACAATTATTTAGAATGTTACCTTTAATTAAAGGGTACTTCAAATATCAAACTAAAACCACCAGTAGGTGGCGGCAAGTCTCAATGAGCGAGCTGAGAGAGTCATTCATTCAACCGATTCGTTCAAATCGCAAATGGAAAAAACAAGTGACTGTCTTTATGAATCGATCACTGAATTACCAGTTAACCTGATTTGTTCAAAACACATTTTCATTCAGTAACGTATCACCACTGTGTAATGCTCGGAGACTCGATTCTTTGGATTTATTTTTACATTTTTGTTGTCAAAATAAAGGAACAATACTGACAACATTGTGTATAAAATGTAACTCATAATGTTAACTTACTGTTTATTTAACTGTTGTATAAAAAGAGCACATTTGCAATCGTGCTGATACTTGGGAAAAATGCCACTACAGTTGTGTAAATTTGTGATATAACTACATCATATGATAAAATATAAGAAAAGGTCTTAATGTTCGACTTAATGCAGCGCTGCGCAGACCGATCGGTGTATGACATCAAAGTGTCTCAAGAGCGATAAGAGAGCAAACAGATTCTTATGCTTTCGAATCGCTCTTGCGACACTTTGTCATACTTCGATCAGTCTGCGCAGCACCGCTTCAAGTCGAACACTAAACAACTAAAAACACATCGGGGCGAAAATGCCTGTGGATCCTCAATTTTGGGGGCATATAACAATTGCATAAATTATGTAGTGAAAGCCTGAGTGACAAACACGATGTCAGCTCATATGTTATTAAAATAATTATATCATCATAGACGATACATATCGCACACCCCTACTTGAACTTACAACTGTACATACATTACCCATATTTTATCCCTCTCTATTCCTTTCTAATGCAAGAGACAGCATGCAATACAGTGTTAAATGGCATGAATTGACATGTGAACACACAAATCCACAAACAAAGAATAATAAAAATCAATGATAATTCATTTTAATTTTGGTTAGGCATTTATATATGTCTAAGCCAAAGTGTCATCTAAAATTTAAAGACATCTCATAAGCAAAAATAAAACTTATGGTTTTAAATAAAACAAACAAACAAATTGATACTCTTTAAAGATTTGCAGGGACCCTGTTAAAGGACCTGCCAAATGAAAATAATCTAAAATGTAAATAATTGTAGTGCCTTTGAAACACTCAACCTCCTCCAGTCCCACATAAAGCTCCACTAGCTGGCCAGTTCTGCACTACAGGTGTCCTCGAGAGACTAGAAGACGACACATGAGCTGGCCAGGCAGAGCCGGAGAGACAAGCAGAAGCAAGCGTGTCATGATTTGCTTTGTTTATGAGGTGTGGGTGGACGGCTGTTCTCATTCTGTGACTCTCACCTGTGACATACTGCAGTTTTGGCAGGAAACTGTCCCAGAACTTGCACTGCTGGGCTCGAAGCATCCGGAGTGTTTGTGACAGGCCAGTGTTAAGCATGAGATACTGCTGATGTTCCAGCGTGAATGGCGGCCAATCTGCTCCCTCCACACTCGGATCCCTGAAACGTCAAGCAAGGAAATCAACCAAAAGGTCAGTTTATGTATGGTGCCAAGATGCATCAATAAAAGTGTGCCCCAAAACAACTCAAGCCCAAAAAAAATCAATGCAATGACTCAATAGCTATGACATTTACATGCTCTTGTAAAGAACACCTTGCAGTTCTAGAGACTTTGAATCCCAGGAAAGTCTTCATAACGTGCTATTTAAAGAATCACACTCAATACTTTTCATAAGCGAATCAGCCCATTTCAGGAAAAGATTAACTTCAGCGTGTTCTTTTGTGATCTGGTTTACTGATCATGTTCATTGATGTATTAGCATCGTGTCATAACCCTGCAGCGTGAAGAGTGTATGAAGTGTTAATTGAAAGAAACTAAGCTTGCTCACAGCCACAATAAAGGCTGTTTCTGCTTCTCCATAATTTATGCCAAACAAATGAGGATGCTAATCAACACTAGCCTGCCAGCAACACAAGACTTGCTTTTTTTTTTACACATTAACTGAAAAAGCGCGAACAGATGAAAGCCGGTCTCATCAAGATATTGTGGATTAAACAACTTCTCCAAATCTGCACTGGTTTATAATTTTTTCTCAGCTATAAATATAAACAATCACCCTCAGTGTTTTTAGTAAACATATACAAATGCATAAAATAGTCTTAATGTAAACACAAATGTGTGTATAATATTTTCTGTATTAAAGAAATTACAGTTCAGACAAAAACAAAAAATGTGTCATTCCAACACCATACAAAGTTTTTTTTCTGTGAAAAACAAATGTTTACACTGCTTTTTCAATACAGTGAAATTGAAAATTCTGTCAGATGCTTTAAAAGGGACAAAAAGAGCATCATAAGGGTCAACCATGTTTTGTATTCCACAAGTCATATGATGCTACATGTCACATAATGATTTTCATGTGTTGAACAAACATTCACACTTCAGTTAGAAGGCATGCAACAACCAACAGTGTTTCACATCATTGATGCCAAACCTGGTGCACAAATCACGTGTGAATATATGCACAACACAAATGAGATTTGACAGCAGCTACAGAGGGCAAGGCTTGGAATGAATTACAACTTAATTTTGTGCTCCACAAATACCATACCTTTAGTTAATCAAAGGGGCAGTACATTCAAAAGGGCATCTTTGTAACTTACTCTATTTAGCCCTAAAATGTTCATAGTAGTACATAAAGTTTACACATTACTATTCTAAAGTACTAACATGCATCTTGTATGGGTTGATAAGGTACAAAGTTGCCCCCCTCCAGTGCAGTATGTGTTTGAAACTGCGTAATTAAAGTGACTAAATTACATTATGTTATGGTGGCCGAGAGAGCTCAACGCGCTGCAACTTCAGAAAACACATGCAAATAGAAAAAGCACCAGCAAATTAAGAAAACATCTACAGCAGGTGCTGCAAATGCTCACAACACAAACAAATAAATAATTTTATTTACAGTGCGTTTCTTTATTTGGTTGTGTTGTGAGCATTTGTAGCATGTGTGTGTTGTCTAATTGAGGAAGTTGTTTTCTTAATTTGCTGCTGTTTTTTTCTATTTGAAGAGCGTTGAGCTCTCTCAGCCACCGTAGTATGTTCATGTTTGGGTGAATGTGGATAAAAAATAAGCTCATGAAGTAGTTTTGGTGACAGATTTACACTTACCCACTTCTAGCAAAGTTGCCCCAGTGCTCCATGATCCTCCTGCTCAGAGCTTCCTCCTCCTTTGAGAATCCAAAGTTCTGGTTCAAAGGAATCCCAAAAACAAACGGGATCTCATCTCCGTGCATTACACCCATCCACCCAGGCCAGGGGTTCAAGCTGGAGCGATGGTTAAAGAGGAACAATCGGGCACTGCCACCATTCTCGACAAACCTACGGGCAAAATCCAGTAAGGGGCATGAGAAATAGTGGTCGCCCACCAACCAACCTAGGGCCTCTCTGTTTTTTGGCTTGCTCTGTTCATCTGTCCAATCAGTATACTGAAGTACAGCCGCCTCTCTGGCTATGTCACTGAAACCAGGGAGGCTCAAGGATACACCTGCGAGGAACTGGTCTCGATTGATAAGACTCTGGTTATGGATGCTAAATCCAGGTGCGCCATAAACAAGGAAGTACATCCCTTCATCCCTGTTCAATCCCAAAAGAAGTTCAGTTTTCAGAAAATGCCCCGACTGGATTAAGACACTCGGCATGTCCGTGAGAAATTCTCCGTCCACTGTTGGTGGAAAAGGCACACTTATTATCACGGGATCAGGAATTACTTCAAATTGAAGACTGACTATTTTCTCAGGTTCAACTACCCTTAAGCAAGCCTCCATTTCATCAGCAGATGGTCCAAGTGGGCAGTTCAGAAGCTGAGCCAGAGTCAAGGAACGGTTCCAGGCCTGAGTTGGCTCCACTGCCGCCCACACAGCATTGGGACTGCCACTCTGGAGAATTGCGCGGGTGAATAGTCCATGGCTGCCCTGCGAAAGCAAATGGTGTCCCACACAGCCAGCACCAGCACTCTCCCCAAACAAGGTTGCGGAAGATGGATCACCCCCAAATGCAGCAATGTTCCTTGACACCCAGCTGAGAGCCAGGCGCTGGTCAAATAGACCAGCATTACCTTTAATGCTCTCACTTTCTGGTAAAGACAGGAAGCCCAATGCTCCTACTCTGTAATTCATGGACACCACCACCACTTGTTCCGAATGGCTGAGGAAACGGCCATCGTACACGTCCAGGGATGCGGTCCCTGTGGAAAATCCTCCACCGTAGATCCACACCATAACTGGGACTAAGGGTTTGGCTCGGTTCTGGAGGTCAGTTGAAGGAGTCCAAACATTGAGGTACAGGCAGTCTTCACTAATTCTGGTGTTGGGATTCCACATCTCAGCTCCAGGGAATCCTGGGTACAATGTATCTGGTTCTTGAAAGCATGAATTGGAGTACCGAGTGGCATCTCGTATCCCGTTCCACACCTCAGCAGGCTCTGGTTGTCTGAAGCGAAGCTGGTCCAATGGAGGCTTGGCATAGGGGATCCCAAGGAAGGCCGCCACATACTCCGAACCACCCGGCAAAGGAAGCCTCAGTCCTCTGACTTTGCCTTTGTCAGTGGAGACGATCAATTCATCTTGCCCTGCAGCCAGTTGTAAGAACAACAGAGCCAGAATTGGCAAAGTAGTTTTGATGTGAATGCCCATCATGATGACTTCAAGGCTGATAAATAAAACCATAAATAGATCAATATAATCTTCATCAATCAAAACAAGTAATGTACTGTTTGGAGTTTCAGAGAACCTAGATCATGTTAACAAGTATCAGTCTGCTGTGTTTTGATTAGATCAGAGGAACTTATTTAAAGAATATGATATAAAATGAACTGTTAATTTCAAATTACCTTTATTAATTGTCATTGAAATCTCTGGGACCCCAAACATAAAAACAGCAAAGTCAATCACTACAGATCATCAGGGTTAACAAAGAGTGACATCATAACAGTATATATATATATATTCTTCTAAAGGCTGGCTCTCCCTTGTGACAAAACAGCATATTGTGACATTACAAGGCAGGAGCCAGCAGAGACAGTCAGACAGCTATTAATGACACCTCGGTTTCAGCTTACTCCAGATGGAGAGGAAAGCTCAGACAATCAAAATGCTCTCTATGACTCACTCAGTATGATGAGACACCCAACAACCCCTACAACCCTTCTCCTTTTAGAGATTACTCAGCTCCAAGTGCAAAAAAAATAAAAAATTGATTTCTAAAATTAGACACCCTGATTGCTTGTTGTGATAGTGGGTAAATCCTGCTTGATTAATATGGCCTGCCTGCACCAGACAGATTGACCCCGAAGACTGAGCTCCTATGTTATTGAGAAGAACTACTTTTCTTAAGCAGAAAATGTGCCATACAGAGCATCTTCAAGAGTGACAGGACAGCTTCAGGGTTGGCACATTGAGACGGTTGTTGACAATGTGGTAAATTAACTTGTAAGTCTCTTTATCGTGGTGAGAATTTTTACTTCTGCCTCTTCTTTGATGTTGTGATGAGAGGAGAAACTCCTAATCTAAAATAGAAATACTAAAAATCACAACTTTCCTCAAATCTTGTAGAAAGCAAACAATAATAATGAGCATCTGAAAATGAAATGTAAAACGTAATTGTAAAAGTGTATTGTCATAGACTGGTAAACATCGTACAGAAGAGTAGTATTTTTCTGATGATTTCTTAAGCTACACTCTCAAATAACAGTAGGCCTATAAAAGCTGTCTCTTGGGCAGTACCTTTACTAATATGTACACTTTAGGCAATAATATAAGACACTAATATATGCAACCTTAAGGGGTAAATAAGGTACAAAGGTGTACCCTTTGAGAAGTTACCACCGCAGTGACAGCTTTTGTACTTTCTTTTCTGATAGTGTAAAGTGTTCTGGGTTGTTTACAAAACAAGCTTCTAAGTCTACAAGGTATTCTGGTTCGTAGATTTATGCTAATTTATGGATCTATGTTTCTTTTTTCTCTTCATCTGTTTATTGTATGCCAGGTGAAATTTGAAAGTCTGATGGCTTACAAAAGTAACAGCATTCTCATCAACAAGCTGCATGATCTGAGGTATCATTACGGTGGCCGAGAGAGCTCAACGCGCTGCAACTTCAGAAAACACATGCAAATAAAAAAAGCACCAGTAAATTAAGAAAACATCTTCATCGGTTTGACAGCACACACGCTGCAAATCCTCACAACACATGCAAGTTAAGAAACGCACTGCAAATCCTCACAACACATGCAAGTTAAGAAACGAGCTGCAAATCTTCACAACACATGCAAGTTAAGAAACGTTAAATGCTTAATTTGCAGCGCGTTTCTTAACTTGCATGTGTTGTGAAGATTTGCAGCGTGTGTGCTGTCAAACCGATGAAGATGTTTTCTTAATTTGCTGGTGCTTTTTTTATTTGCATGTGTTTTCTTAAATTGCAGCGCGTTGAGCTCTCTCGGCCACCGTATATCATTCATCAAAACTATGCAGTACACATTGCATGTTTACACATTCATTAGTTTTAGAGTCGGTACGTTTTTTTTTTTAAGAAATTAATACTTGTATTCAGCAAGACTAGAAAACTAAAAGAGAATTGACCAAACATGACAGTTAAGTCTACAACATATACAGTATTACTGTTTTTATTGTATTTTTGATCAAATAAATGCAGCCTTGGTGAGCTTAAAAGACTTCTTTCTAAACATTAAGAAATCTTACCAACCTGATAATTTAAAACAAGTGTAAAGGTACAAAAGTTAGAGTTTTAATAATAATTAATAATAGGCACCACTAATTATTAGATTTTACATGTAAATCAAGTCAGCAATACTTTGATTTAAGTCTTAATGTTAATTGTACATATAATATTACCCTAATTTATAAATCAATGTAACGATAGGGTTTTGCCGTAGGAACTTTGTCACTAATGAGGAGGAATCTGAACAAAAGGACAAAGGACTAGGTCTCAATTTTCAGAATCCATGTTAGTTTTGCAATTTAATGCCTGACTGATGAAACAAATCAAACAAAAATCATATGCAACAAAGAATTCATTAGAGACCTTTGCAAGAAATGGCACGTTTTCAAATCAACATTTAGAAGATAATATGCTGAAATGTCTTTGTAAAA
>JAPDDN010000440.1:45000-71608 GCA_027422405.1 Ptychobarbus kaznakovi
CAAAGTTTCCAGTTTAGCTGAAAAATATTGTAAAGCTATTACTGTGCAATATAACTGGCAGTCTTGATTTAATATTCACTGATGTTCAAAAGTCTGTCAGTAAGATTTTTTTTAAAGATATTTGCACTTTTATACAGCAATGCATTAAACTGATCAAAAGTCAATGTATGTATGTATTTATTTTATTCAAAATTGTAATATATTCAAGTATATATATATATTTCCTTTTGAACTTTTGAAATATTCTTTTCAACATTCTATTCCTGAAAATATGCATCACAGTTTCCAATCAATCAATGTTTTCAACATTAAAAATAAGATTAAATGTTTACCGAGCAACAAATCAGCATATTTGAATGCTTAAATTCAGTTTTGATCACAAGAATGAATTACATTTTAATATATATTTAATTAAAAAACAGTCATTTTAAATATATATATGTGTGTGTGTGTGTGTGTGTGTGTGGGCATGTTGTTGTGTGAGGACACAAATTTGTATAATGACATGGGTATGACATAATGTTACAAGGAGAAGGTGTTTATGAGGACATTTTCAGTGTCCCATAATTTAAAACGTTATAAATCATACAGAGTGAGTTTTTTTGAGGGAAATAGTGCACCGTCTCCTGTGAGGGCTAAGTGGTGTAGGGTGGTGTAGGGCAATGCACATACGTTTGTACAGTATAAAAACCATTACGTGGAGAGTCCCCGTAAACCATAAAAACCAACATGCGTGTGTGTGTGTGTGTGTGTGTGTGTGTGTGTGTGTGTGTGTGTGTGTGTGGTGTGTGTGTGTAAATAAATGTGTATAGCACTGGTGAGCATAAGTGACTTTTAAAACACAACGTGTTATGTGATGTTAAAGATGTCAAAAGAGAGCGTGACAGACAATATCTGATTTTTTTTATCAATACTTGCAACTCAAACGCTCCACACAAACCTTACAGGAACTTCTTGTTTACAGAAAACTTCAGTGGCAGCTACATACTGATTTGAGGGATCGATGCTCTGCACTCCTCTGGACACACACTGCTCCCTGTGCCAGCGCTTACAATGGGTCCATTAGACAGTGTGCTGTCGGACACAGCTGCGTCTGCCTGTCAGCCCACAAACACGGCCAGAAAACACCCAACGTGCCACATTTATGACTCAAATGCTGCCAGACGTATATATACACAATCTGAGACTCTCCACCATAAAACACTGATCAGATTTCATAGAAGTGATTTAAAATCAAGATCTGTCTAGATCTCAGTCCACAGTGTTAGTGCAGCTGAAGGAGGACTGTAACTCATACTAGGGATGGGTCAGGATGGTTAACAAGCCATTGGTTATCCAGCATATGACTAGCCTAATGCATGAAACATGGGCAAAAAGAGTTCAATGTTTGTTAAACAACTCGCTTAGGGCTGATGCAGTAATTATTTGATAATTGAGAAATGTCTAAAAATAACAAGAAACATCTGTTGCCCTTAAAAGACTGTGTAAGATAACGGCAATGTAAGATGTTTAGTTTTTTAGATAATGCTCAGCATAAAATGAACAGAAACAGAGAGAGATAACATGAGCTGTGTGCTTTAAAATAATAAGAGCTCTGAAAACGTATTTGTGCATGTATGCCATGACTCTCCTCAGCCTTAATGCAGAGTTTTCCTTTGTGACTGAGGACGATTTTATTGATCAGAAGGAAATAAAAATGTACAACAGTTTTAATTGTTTATCGGTTATTTTAAGGAGATGAATGCAGAGCCAGTTTCTCACAGAGAGATGTTAGCATGCTAACACTAACTGTTGGACTGTCAGCAGGCTAAAACTTCTCTGGAAATATGAGTGTCTAAATTCATCCTCTCTGCATCTCAGTCACAATAGTTATCACAGCCCTCTGTAACAAATTCAACACCTTCAACAATATCATAATGTACACATTGTGTCAAATCATGCTGCTAAAAAAACGTTATTTTAACTACAACAAACTATTGAATTGTTTTTAAAGCTGAAATAAAATATTAAGTGTAAATATTAGATGAAACCCTTACATTTTTTTAATTTTACAAATGTTGTCTTGGTTGGCAACTAACTGAAATAAGTTTAAGCTGAAGTACTAAAATGATTGAACAAAAAATAAATAAAATACAAAAAGCACATAAAATTACTAAAATAAAAAATCGAAATATTCATAAATACTAAAACAGCATATAAATAATACTAAAATTTAAAACATTTACAGATTCTATTCTATTCTATTCTATATAAAAAACTATGTATACTGTTCCTCTCTCGATGGTCTGATTGCTACTAAAATAACACTAATGCATAGCTTCAGAAATGTACAAATCTTAATGGATCCTTATAAATGTATTTAGCTGTATAGCTTCATTTTACTTTAATCCATCCCTGTTGAAAAAAATATGATTGAATAATGATTAAATGACAGAATTTTAGCAAGTTTAGGAATGAGAATACTGCTCCAGAAATCACAGATCAGAATGAGAGTGATAAACTGTTAATGTAACAGCAAAGAAGATATTTCATTTAAAACAAAACAAATAGGCTAAATTAGAGATCAACCGATATATCGATTTACCGATATTTTTCCCGATATTTAAGCATTTTACCATTATCGGTTTTGTAATTGCGGATTTCACCGATAAATGCCACGTATATAAAAAAAAATTGAGAATTGTGCGCAGGATTGCTATTACAGAGCGTCTGAGGGGAGACGAGACAACAACAACGGCGTCCAGGTACTCGATTTGCTGTAGTTAGTAAAATTTATTTAACATAACAGCCATTAATGCACAGATTGGATGTATTACATAAATGCCTGATATGCAGTTTATGCAGCTTGGCTCTAAGAAATATAAACGAACTCACGGAGTCACGTAAGATAATCCATCACTCTTTCCCAATAAAGACGTAACTGTGCATGAATGAAATAATACAGCCATGAATGAGCGCATGTTGGAAATAAAAGCGCTGAATTTAATTCTCTGTTGTATTTGCTCATCATTAGTCTCGTGAAGCCGCTTTCATATTCTGTTCACTCAGCGGTTGATGCTCAGCACGGCCACCGTATGTCACTTTATACAAGACTCACTCGTTTAAAACACGCTATATTATATTAACATTTACTATATAACCATTATTTCAACAATAAACATCTAAATAAATACATCTCTATCAATATTAATGATTTATTATCTCCGCAAGCGATCGCAGTTTGAGTATAGTTCTGTGTAAATAGATAAACCGCGCTGTCAGCAGTTTTCATAATTTAGAATGACAAAAACATTTTAATAATTCTGATATAACATACCAGTTAAGAAATGCAATAAAATACGATGTTTTGTTTGTTATAGCTTATTTCAATATTCCAGAGAATATTATTCAGTGAATTATTCTTCACTCTTTAGTCTATTAAACAGCGTTTAAACCTAAAACTGTAGTTTAAAATGAAGTTGATATGACTTCTGTCCTTTATTTTCTCCATTTGAAAACATTAGACATTATTTTGCTTATTGTTAATATCAGTGTTGCTGATGATGCTTTTTATAAATAAAATGTTTTTATTGTTGTAATTTGAAGATTAAATTTTACATGAAAGAATGTTAATTTTCAACCTTTTTTGTTGTTGTTAAGATGACTGAAAGGAGGAAAAACCAAAGTGAAGAATGGACTTACTTCAATTTATTTACAGTTACAGTTATAAAAATATATAAAATAAAAATAAAAAAATCGGTAATTATTTACTGGTATAATAAGTTAATTAAATGCACTAAACCAAAATGAAATGTTATATGATAAGTTTACCAGCTAGACAAGAACCGCCAGCTTTAACCAAAACAAACCAGTTTAAAATATAAACAAAAACAAAAAAAGTGTCACTTTCAGGTCTCATGACTCACAGTGTCCTGACCCGGCCTGACACACTGCCCTTACTACCGCATCAGAAAGTGATACAGCAATGCCTCACGGGTCTAAAGGGCCCAAACCTGGTTATGACATACACTCTATTAGCATACTATTATCTATTCCGTGCAGGAAGTGTGGGCAGGCCGGTAATTAAGCTACGATACGAGAGAACTTCAGCCACAGCGTGTGATCTGACCTAAGCTCTGGTTTCGTTTGCAGGGCGTCCTCCAGACTCAATGATTTACAACGAGGAGCTGGTAATGAGGAGCTGGACCATGTAATCAGAGCTCTTGAGGGACATGAGAGAAATACAAATGTAATTCGCAAATCCACATGGACGACGGTGGCAGATGCCACACGGCCAAGTCTTTACTGAAGCCACACTGTGCTGCTGTTGCGCCTTACTGATCTCCTCTGAATAACAGAGATGAAAATCAATAAAGGCTGTGAGGAAAGTAAACTTTAGACTAGCTAAACTTTAAACGAGTTACCCAGAGTGACTTCAGAGGGAGTCATCCTAGGAGGAAGAAACATGAGACATGCTGTAATACAAAGTTCCAAGATTGATCTCTTTTCCGACTTACTCCTTTGAACAAAGAAATTGCAAAGGTATTGCCAAAGATTTATTTCAATATAAATGTATGTCTAATATAATAACCACCCAGGATAGCCTAGCAACTGCACACACCAAAAACATAAATATAATATATATTTAAGTGTACATAAATAAAATATCTTAGAGCTGAGCATAATAATAATTTATATTCACTAGAAACATCTATGACTTTTACTGTTTTACAATTTCATAATATTTTCAGGTTTCTAAGAGTGTGGGGACATTTTGATAATAAGGCCAGCAGAATCAGATAACAGTCTTAAAATAGTCAATAATTACAGCGCTGCTTATCAAGGAAATTATGATTTCCACATTTACAAGTGACGCACGTCAGTTAAACAAACGCGATATCTATGAACGCGGCGTCGCGTAAAAACGCCATGAGCTTTTACGCGGTGCGCAACTTTGGACCAACCCTACAAAAACCGAACCAGAGTCTAGAATCCAGCAAGACTGAAACACAGTCCACAGAAATCACCCGAGCGGCATGTAAACAAACTTCCTCACAAACCCTCCATTTAAGATGCAGACACAACAGCCAAAACGCGTCCACGAGCTTGGAAACGGAGACGCTTTCCGGGCATAAAGATACAGTTCTTACCCTTTCAGATGGTGACTCCCTGTATTTTCTTCCAAGAGATACGTTTTGGGTTTTCGCGGTTTGTTACAGGCGTCTGACCCACTCTTGCGCGCAGTGCGCTCGGCGCGTCCAAATTAAGACCTCGCGAGGTTTGGAGATGCCTGGATAAGAGATGGGACAGATTTATTTACATGCATTTAAAGGTTCAGAGGATTGTATCCGTAGCAATTCACAAATGGGGAACAAAAGAGCATGAATCATTGCATACATCAAAACCAAATCCAATCCAATTGAAATACAATCAAAGCGGGCACTTGCCATTATGAATTTCCATTTTAAACTAATACCTTAGGATACTGATGAAGATAGGCCAATCACATAAGGAGGTCACTAATATGGTTTTGCTTGCTTAGTTCCTGTTTTCATGTTGTGTTTCCAAGCTCGTGGACACGTTTTGGCTGTTGTGTCATTTGTTTCTGCATCTTAAATGGCGGGTTTGTGAGGATGGATGAAACAGCATGTGCCCCAAGCTGCAGTATGTTCGTTAAAAGCTATGATTTCAGCTGAATTTGTTTCATGTTTGGGACACAAATCTGAGTCACTGGCTAGTGGGTAACTGTGCTGTTGCTCATTGTAGCCCAGAGTAAATGGCTTAGTTTTTCCTGCCTTATTCTTTTTTTTTGGGGGGGGGGTCTAGTTTAGTACTTCAGGGTTAATCTTCATCTAAATAATTTACATGATTTGACTATGTGATATGTATGCCTTTTGGTCTGCATGAATTTGTGTTGACATGCTATTATTATTTGACATAATATTCAGTGATGTGGTGAACCTCTCAAATGAAGCAAAGCCTTCTCTACAATGCATTTTTTAAACAAGAAATTATGAACAAGAAAATATTATAATATTTGTAATGTTTATAATCCAACCATTAAAGTCTCACCAAGTGTATGCAGTTTTAAAATGGCTTTATTCTACTAGTTGTCTGGCATTTTTTATGAATAGAAGCAGTCTTTTTTTAAGACCATTGGTTAACAAATCCACTGTAAACACTGCAGGTGTTTAATTTAACTGACCCGAGAGGTTGCTAAACAGTGGCTCATTGACAGATCATCATTTCAAGTTCAGTTGGGTCGTGATGTCCGAGTGGGCGAGTGTTTAATTCTAAAATTAATTCACCCATTTCCACCAGTTTGACGTCTCATGTGGAGTTGTGTCCCTCTGAATCATTATCAGCCTGTGTCCCTTTAGTGAAATGAGTGTTGCATTTAATATTTCTCACTTTACTATTGTAGTGTCAATAATTTTTTTCTGATTACACGGCAAAATTTTGCACAAAAGTCTTTGTTATTGAAATCTAGGGGTCATATTACTCAGAAGATTCTCCTCCGTTCTCCATTTAACCAAAAGCAGTTTTGTTTGTTTCTGTGCTTCCTGTATGTTAGCTAGTGCACAGATCAGATAACGTTCTTATTTCCCTGAACATTCATACCAGAGGCGAATATGAATCACTGTGATGTGATGTGGTGGGTTTATATCTACCTCGCAGTGCATTTTCCATGCGTAAATGACTGAGACACACACACTACAAAGAACAAACTGGAAGTAATTTTGCTAGTCTTCTTTAATAGCAGCTTCTTCCCACCGCATTACGTTCATTTCCCGTTTATTCGATCTGTTCAGTCCCAGAGCAGGGATTTGGAAGTTCGTTCTTATATGATTTGTGAAATGAGTGGAACATGCACTATACGCACCAATTTCATGCTGATGTATTTTTTAATATTCTTAATGATAATGATTGACTTAAGTTATGTTATGATTTTCCCCAAAGCTGAAATAAAAACGTGTGTATAGCTCATCAATCTTAATGACTTAACAAATCTAATAAGATGAAGCCGTGAATAGAGTTTCTGTAGTTTCTGTCGTTTTAGGCTGTTTGTTTTTCTCATCTGCGTAACTATCGTGATACATAGAATAGGTTTGAATGACAAGTTTATTCCTGATCTCTTTATCTGACAGTTGCTTTTTCATTCAAAGTCTTACTGATGACAATTAGAAAAACTATTGCTGTTGGCAGTTTTCTGTATTTAAAAAATAGAAATGATTTTCATCAACACATCATGCACCTTGATGAAAACAGCGGCACAGTCACCTGATCACTGAAGTATGTTTTTGCTGGAATAATAAAACAGATTTGGCTTAGTGCAGTGCATTTGTGAAGATAAGCAAGGGTGTTTCTATGCAGCTGCTTGGGTGTTTTGGGTGGTTGGTTGCTTATTATTATTCTGATCACTAGATATGACTGATCTTTCCAGATCATTTCTTCAGTGTCAGTCTCTGAGATTTGTATAACCATTTCATTGTTCCAGGTGAAAACTGTACATATGATGGCTGAAAAAAAATGCAATAGTACTCTTCGCATCATGCATGTTCATAGCAGGTGCAGGACTAGTTATGAGCCAAAGTTTAAAGGAAAAGTTCAGCCACAAATGAAAATCTGCTTTACTCACCCTCAGGCCATACCAAGACATAGATGAGTTTGTTTCTTCATCAGAACAGATTTAGAGAAATGTAGCATTACATCACTTGCTAACCAATCCTATGAAGTGAATGGGTGCCGTCAGAATGAGAGCCCAAACTGCTGATAAAAACATCACAATAAGTAATCCACACCACTCCAGTCCATCAGTTAACATTGTGTAAAGCCAAAAATGCATGTTTTGTTAAAACACAAATCCTTCATTAAAACATTTTTAATACAAGGTTCCAGAACATTTTAATTTCTGGGTGAAATATTCCTTTAATAGTTATATAGTGTTAGAGGTTGTGAACAAGCCTCTGAGTAGTATAAAGTAATAATAAGCGATGTTTGCCTTAGTATGTTCCATTTTGTCCACAACTTCATCATTCATTCATTCATTCATTCATTCAACCAGCTCCCTTATATGCAAATGTAATGTGCAATAGAATACACGATTTGGAAAGAAAAAAAAAAAGCCAAATTTTCTCAAATTTGTTGTACCTAAAAAAAAAATAAAAAAAAAAATATGTTAAAAAAATTGTAAACATTATGTAAAATTAAATTAATAACTGTATTATAATGCATGAATGTATTTATTGCATTTGTCTATAAACGTTCTCTAACATATATAACTGTCTATAAAATCTATTTGTTTACATTCTGATTGGTTAGTTTCGTTGCCAAATCTGTCAAAAATAAGCATATCGTGTCTGTTCTAAATTTGACAAAACTGGGTTGTTTTTTGTAACATGCTTTATTTTAGATTCAGCGCCCCGTAACCCCACACATTTGTGTGTGTATGTGTGCATGTTTATAATGTGCTGATGAAGGTTTCTGAAGACTGCTGTTCTCAGTCATACTGGGATCAAGCTGTGTAAAGAGAACTGAATGTCGTTTGATTAAAAGCCTCCATTTAGGTGCGCCCTCATCTTCTAATCGTGTCAAACCGGGGCTGGGACTCGAGGGAGTATTTCAGTCTGTCTAATTTTAGAAACTTTTTGTCCCAAGACATCTCATGTTATCTGTTTCATCTTGTTCATAAGAGCTACAAATGATGTTCTTTAAACTTTTCGCTTCTCAGTTATCAGAGCACGTGTTCAGCAATGTGTGCGTGAGAGATAAAAGAAAACCCGACAGCCTACATTGTGCATGTGCAGGTACAGAACAGGACCTCTATAGAAAGTGTCCATCTGCAATCGGCCACACATCCTCAAAAAACTAGGTTAAGACCCAGAGCGCAGTACTGTTGAGTCTCACAGGGGCTTCTGGTCCCTGAAATACGAAATAAAACTTCAATTCAGCATCGTGAGAATAATTTATTCTCTGCTTAAGACCTGTGAAGGTCAACAGGTCACGTCTCCACGGATCCACCGCAGAAGAGAAGAGCAGCAAAATAGACACCTCAGAGGACAAGAGAACTTGGAATAACTAGATGCATGGTTTAAACCTGATGCGCAGTATAAGATTTCTGTGATAGTGTCAAAAGGTCACAGTGTGATTGTTCAAAGTGGTCCAGTTTTAGCTGGTTAGCATGACCTGGTTAGCCCCTGCTGGTAGATATCGTAATTGCACCATCAGGTTCCTAAAAGCATCTCTCTCCATTAACTATTTAATTCTAGAGGTTCTTAAAAGCATACAATTGATGTTTTTGACAGTCTCTGGGAAAAGGGACTGTGTGTTTTCGAGTTTGGGCTTGTAGAATACAATTTTTAATTTTGCGTAAAAATGAGGACGGCTGAATGGCTGAACGAACGCTGCTGAATCCCTGAAAATGGTTTAATGTTATTGCATTGGAATAAAACTTACTATTTAAAATAAACAAATAAATAAATACACTCCTTTTGAATTATAAGGAATTTTTTTCTCTTGGTCTTCCTGGTCAAAAAAATGAAAGGGAAAGAACAAAACATAGCTTGAAAATCTCTAATTAGGCTATCTTATTACCACATTTATACATTTTTATAAATAAAATATAAATAAAAGAATGAGGTGCACAATTAACACAAAGGTGCCTACAATTAACCACTTCTAAAAAGAAATACAAAACCTGTGCTAATTGTAAGAAAACAAGTTGACAAAAAGATTGAGTCTAAGATTTGGTTATAATATAGCATAATGAGATATTTACAAGGCCGTTAATTTTTGACCAGCAACACAAAAACAAATAAAGTATATCGAGCACAACACAAGAGTTAAAACACAATATGACAAGCAGCAAATGAAAATCACTGTATACACCAGGCTTGAGTTCTCTGGGAACGAACAGCCTTCACATGGGCTGGGTCTGCAGAAACAAGAGCGTAACACACTGAATTATCTTTTTAAAAAGTAATCTTAGATAGGAGCATAGGATAGAATATCTAGGGGCAAGATTCTTGTGGAAGGCGGCCCGAGACGTCTGCTGTTTTAGCTTTTTATAAATATTTAGCACATGTGAGATCAGTAACCAAGGTTAAATGTGTTTTGCGCTCTCTTTAAGGTTATGAGCTTCTCTGATGATGAAAAATCCTCAGTAACATGCTAAATCATCCTGAACACTGTCATTAAAGAGGTTAACAGGGAACTGCGGAGGAGTGCAGTCACACATCGGAGCCTGCAATCTTTGACAAGCTGCAGCAGGCCAACGGGCAAATGCTCAGGGCAGCAATTAGTCATATGTGCTACAAAGGAGGGGGGGGGAGAATTACATAAGATTATAATACAGTTGTCTAGATAAGTAGACACTTTAAAAGTATATGGAATAACATGTAATTGTTATGAACTGTAATAACTTGTAATAATATATTTCTCTATTTAACCTTTTGAGGTAATTTTGATCATGATGTTAAAATGCACAATGAAAAACAAATGCACAGAAATTCATGATAGTCTACATGATTAATAACTTGTCCACACTAAGAAGGTCTATACCTGCAAAAGGGTTATCATCCTAAACTAAAACTAACTAAGGCTAGCTAACTAGCATACATAAATACAGTACATGCATGCATAAATTAAACTTTTATTTTAAAGAAGTAATAAAAAAAAACTCTTAACCAAAACGCAAATAAAATATAATAAAAAACTGCATAAACAATCATTTAAAAGCCTATTTAAAACATCATTTTAAACTATTGAAGTCATAAACCTTTATTATCAATTTTTAGCATTATAACACATCTTTGCCGAATAAAAGTATAAATATTGTTTTATTTTGAAAAAAAAAAACGTTTTGAATTTTAAATAAATGCTGTTTTTTTAACTCTCAATTATTTAACTTTTATTCATCACAGAATCCTAAAAGTACAAAAAAATAAAAAAGTAAATAAGAAATTAATTCTATTTTAAACATTTTAATAGAAACCTTTTGAGAGAATTTAGAAAATTTTAATTGCAATAATATTTCACAATACTACTGTCAAATATTATAATAGAATAAATGCAGTCATGATGAGATATTACATAATAAAACTTATATATATAAACAAAATATATATATAAAAACTTAATGTTCCCTAACTTTTGTGTGTGTGTGTGTGGGGGATGGGGGTTTTGTGTGTGTGTGCATGTGTGTCCTGTGTACGTGTGTCGTGTGCTTGGGCGGTGTGTGTGTGTGTGTGTGACACTGTGTGTGTGTGTGTGTGTGTGTGTGTGTGTGTGTGTGTGTGTGTGTGTGTGTGTGTGTGTGTGTGTGTGTGGGGGGGGTGTGTGTGTGTGTGTGTGTGTGTGTGTGTGTGTGTGTGTGTGTGTGTGTGTGTGTGCGTGTGTGCGTGCTTGTTTGTGTGTGGTGTGTGTGTGCGCGCGTTGTGTGCATGTGCGTGCGTTGCTTGTTTGTGTGTTGTGTGTGTGTGTGTGTGTGTGTGTGTGTGTGTGTGTGTGTGTGTGTGTGTGTTGTGTGTGTGTGTGTGTGTGTGTGTGTGTGTGTGTGTGTGTGTGTGTGTGTGTGTGGTGTGTGTGTGTGCGGTAACCAGTCAAACTTGGCTCTTTGGTTCACACTGTGTGTGTGTGTGTGTGTGTGTGTGTGTATGCGTACAATGCTCTTTGTTCACACCTGAACGTAACAATGCTGTTCAACTACAATCAATTAATGATGTTATACTTGACTATACGTATCAGTTCGCACAACTTCTGTCAACAGTGTTACGCACCTACTAGCATAGTGATATCTGCAGTAAGTTTTTCATATCATTTTTTTTTAAATGAAAGTTAGATGAAAGTTTTCATCTTGCTATCCATTTAAAATAGCAGAAGAATTGCTGAAGATGCAGTTTCAAGAACAACTCATGTGACGTGCTCCACCTTTCTTCAGAACACACACAATGAGATTCTCATGTGAATAGCACACCACAATGGTGAAGAGAACACGCTTGTATTAATCCTAAAAGTGGGTCACAGCCCTATTTTCCTTTAACACATACCTCAGAAAGTCTTGAGTTATGAAAATGTATTTAAGCATTGCTGTATGGCATTGTTGTGCCTTGACTAATACCTTTTCAGCTCACAAAGACATCCTCTTAAGCTGTTCTTACATTATGGTGCAGCTTAGACCTTCTTTATAGCTGGAAATACGGTCGAAACAGCTTTTTAAGAAGAATAAGTGTCATAAAGCTCATTCTATATATTTGCCAATCTCAAGCATGACTTATGACTTTTTTTGCACTTTTACTTCTCAAAAAGACAGCTGGAGAAATTGGCTAAAATGTGCAGAAAATCTGTGAAATCCCATTTAAAAGTCAATAGAAATGAAATTGTAAGATCTAACAGGGTTTTTCTGTTATGCAGGCACACATACACAATCACTGGGGACTGTACCGCTGCTTTGGGTCTGAGCAGTATTGATTGAACAACCTTATGCAATGTGCTTTGGAAACGAGAGAGCTTTGACTGCACTGCGTTGTTTCAGCAGAGTTTTCTGGTTTGTATGTAATGGGTGAATCAATGAAACATCACATGCTTTCTATCCTCCTTCTCTATGCAACACTTACTATGTTATAGTCGCTTTAAGGCAAGTTCACTCAGTTCACTCACCCATCTTGGCAACACCCCCGGACAGCTATTTTCAATATCTACGTATGAGTGCAGCTCCTTACTCTGAATTCGGAAAGATCTTAATCTTCACTTTTTTGTGCATTTCAATAACATAAAAATATGTTTACAACCATGCTGGAAAATCCAACGTAGCTGACAGCTGTTCTGAAACATAGTAGCTGGTCTATAGCATGTCCAGACTTGTCATTTGTTGTCCTAGCTGGTCTTTATCGGGTAAGCCATCTTGTACCATCACCGATCCAGCTAACTGCTGGTCATATCAGTAGTTATTCTTGGTTTTGTATAGAGAATTGTATGTCCTTTTTTCCCAGACATGTCCTGGCTGGTGAGTTCTAATTGCATAAAATGCTTGGTGTTGAATTTGTTTCCCTATTGTCAAAAAACAAAGGGTAAAAAGGGCAAAACCTGTACACTTTAGCATGTGAGAATGCCGGGGATAAAGAGGACATATGCTCCCCCTAGGTTTTGGAACATAGTCACTGATTCACCAGCTAATAACCAACCTGAACATGCTAATAACCATCTTAAAATAGCAAACCTATTGGAAAGAGATTTTTACCTATTTTGCAAACTATAACATAGAATTCATTTTTAATTTCCAATTAAAATTAACAATAGAGTCAGTAACACACTATTTACCGATTATGCCTACAGGGTAGACTTATTTTTGCATGTTTCCTTGTGCAATATTGTCACACAAGGTTGAGAAAGAACATGAAGATGATGATCAAAACCAGCAGCCATATCACCCTGCAGCCCAAGACCCGTTTCCCACTGAAGCTAAGCAGGGTTGAGCTGGTCAGTACCTGGATGGGGAGACTCTCCGGGGAAACTAGGTTGCTGCTGGAAGAGGTGTTAAGAGACCAGCAGGGGTGCTCACCCTGTGGTCTGTGTGGGTCCTAACACCCCAGTCAAGTGACGGGGACACTATACTGTAAAAAGCACCGTCCTTCGGATGAGATTTAAACCGAGGTCCTGACATCTGTGGTCATTAAAAATCCCAGGCCGAAAATCAACCCCGCTTCCAAATTCGCCCACTGGCCTCTGACCATCATGGCCTCCTAATCATCCCCATACACTGATTGGCTTCATCACTCGGTCTCCTCCTCTCCACCAGTAAGCTGGTTGTGTGGTGGCGTTCTGGTGCACTATGGCTGCCGTCGCATCATCCAGGTGGATGCTGCACATTGGTGGTGGATGAGGAGATACCCACTCACATTGTAAAGCGCTAATGAGTGCCTAGAAAAGCACTCTATAAATGTAATGCGTTATTAAAAGTCTTTAATAATCCAATCAGGCAGGCAAACCACAACACAACCTCTAACTTAAAAGGTTAGTTCACCCAAAAAGGAAAATTTGCCTGTGTTTTACGAATACAATCGGAGTTATCTTATAAATTGTCCAAGCGTTATCATTGCAGTGGGCAGGTGTTTCTGTTCAACACAAGACGTCAAATAAAGCACGCACATCTGTAATAAAATGTGCCTCACACAGCTCTGGGGCGTGAATAAAGGCCTCCTGTAGCAAATCCATGCGTTTTTGTAAGACAAATATCCATATTGCATACGTAAGATTAAAGGAAACTCCACAACAACTAATAAGTGGCAGGAAACTGAACAAAGGACAACAGAAACTAAAGAAAACGAATCAAGATAAAGTAACTGAAGTCTGTGACAACTATGCTATGACCTCAAAACACTTTATCATATCGCATGATTTGTAATTAAAACGTTTTGATGTTTGCATCACTTTTCAACGTGTAAACTTGGTAGTGCACCTGGGCACATTCTGAAATGCTGACGAACTAGCACCGGTGCGATTCAGATGACTACGAGCAACAAATCACGATTGAAAAGAGCTCAAAGACTTGTATAAGGAAAAAAATGGCAGGTCCGATTTTTTCAAAAATTCCCAATGTCACGTATGACTTCTCGAAACGGAATAAAACTTAACAGTAATGCTACCTGGTACAGTACTGAAAATTGCGATGTGAGCATCTGGTGTGAATCTGGTTAAACGCATAGCAAATCACGCAAAAAGAGCTCAAAGACTTGTATAGAAAAAAAAAATAAAGTATAAGGAAAAACTAAAAAAAACATGTTAAATTTCAGTGAATTGTTTCCCCAAACTCGCATGAAGCTTTTAGGTAAGCTAATTCTGCAGTTACCACAGATGTATTTACAATTAGCCTGAGTTGTACACTCTAAAAAAGCTGGGTTTTTCAACCTAACTTTGGGTCAAATATGGACCCAACCCAGATGTTGGTTAGTTTACATTCATTTTCAACAAAAAACTAAAAAAAAAATTGACGTAGTCCATTTTATTAAACAAACCCAGCATTTTTTAGAGTGTAGAATAGAAACTAGCAAACATGTTCAAAAACGCAGAAAAAACACATCGAACCAGATTAAGTTTTTTCCAGCTGTTTCTTGAAGTTGACATGTAAATAAAAAGCCATACAAGCCCTGCTGTATTGTGGTTGCTGTCTGCTATAGTCTGAATAGTTTCCCTGTGGCTCAACGGCAAGAACGAAGGTAAAATTCTCAGATTCGCCGTGATTTACTGAGCTATAGCACTCTGAGCTATAGGCTCTGGCTGAGCTGCCAATATGGAGGAACAACGAACCAAGCAGATCTGTGATCTCAGGTCCGTTTTTTCCCATAATGCATCAGTGTTTATGTCTGCAGAAGCTACGTAGTGCTGACCAGTACCTGTGGGAGTGAAAACCTTGTCTGGCTATCGCTTAATAACACACTTAACCAACTAACATGCTGTTTAGTGCCCTGCCATGTATACACTTGTGCAGGTTTTATTGCAAATGTGCATTTGAAGTGTTGTGGGATTTTTAATTGAGGCGCCATATTTCATTTTGGCCTACTTTCCCCTAAAATTGCCTGTGGGACTCAGTGAGGGGAGTGAAGCGTAGCTGCTTCTAAATGAGATGGGAGGAAGAAAGAGACAAAAGACAGGGAGGGAGAGCGAAAGCCCGACCCTTTCTTGTGGTTGTGACTCATTGAAAAAGACGTTGAGAGAGAGCAGAAGAGCAAGAGAAGTGAAGGATGCTTGGAGAACAGGGTCAGTCCTGACTAAATGAGGAAATAGTGCTGTCTCGGTCATTGCTGATCAGTAATGGTGCTTTTTAGTGAGAGTTAGGCGCGGTGATTAAGGGTAATGGTGGAGTTGTGTTAAAGGTTAGCAGAACCCAAAAACACCTTCAACAGCATGTCTTGAATGAGAGTGTCTTGACTCATCGCCGCCACTATGTGGATTCTCATTTGCACATTGACGGTCTCATAGGTTCATCTTAAGGATAGAAAAGACAGTTAGATGACTAAAGTCTCCATCAGAGCCGGTCTCCATTCACATGCATGGTCGTCTCTGCATTAACTCTGAAATTATTGAGAAAAGTGCTGTGAAAATGTAAGTTATACAATACGAAGACAGTGACAAAACAGGCAAATTAGGGAGTTCAAAAAAAGTATGAAAGCAACGAGAAGACAGACAAGACAGACTATGAAAGAGCTGTCAATAAAAGAAAACACCAATATTTTTCTCTATTTTCAATAATAAAACATTAAGATGCAATTCAGACTTTGACTTAAAAGTTAATTAACAGAGCACATCAGATTCCTCATACAGGCCTACATGTAGCCAATAAGTGAAAATTGTTTATATTGGTAATATGAAGATAAAATATACAGTACATAAAGAATTGTACTGGCAATTTAATGTTTTGAAAAATGCAATGGATTAATAAAACAATGGATATTAAAATATATGCTAAAAAGGATTTATGCATATATGAAGATTGTTAAATTATGTAACTGAGAGGTATGCTATGTAAATATTTTTATTTATTTATTTTTGTAATTTAATCATTTATTTTGTTATTTTTCATAAACAATTAAAACATTTGGTACTTCATACTTCCAGTTTTTATTAATTTCAATGACTTTGAAAGTCTCTCATGCTAACCATGTTGTTATTTATTTGATTAGAAAATAATTTTACAAAGAAAGAAAGAAAGTTAATTAATGCACAGTAGCCTACATTTTTAGCTTTTGTACCCAAAGAATACCTTTCACCCCCCGTGACAGATTTGCACTTTTTTGTTGTTGTTCCTTTGCTCTTGGATTAAAGGGCTTAAAACCACCACAGTTGTGTTTGAGAATGATGCTTGAGTGAATGCGGTTGTGTCTAATTTCCTAATTGTGAGTGAAACACAAACGGCTCCTCCATTGATGCTGGAACAATGGCAGCGGACTCGAGTCGTAATGACGAGGGCCGGATGTGGTGTGGCTAACAATTGTCTTAATTGTATGTTTGAGATGAGGAACGTAAACGAGTCCTCTAACTGATGATGGAAATAATGACAGGGTTTCCTCAGCACATCATCCCGTGTTTGACGTCTCCGGTCGTGATATCTTACACTCAATCACAGCCACCTTCGTATCTGTCACTGCCTCTCGGATGCAGATGGATTAAATATGATATTCCCAAATTTACATCAATTTCATTTTAGTGCCATCCTATCTCATATTCCATAACAGCGCTGAAAAAAGTAAATATATTACATCCACGCAGAGAAATGAAATTACTTTACAGAAGCTCTGGCACTTTTAATGCATTCTGTTTTATTTTCTTATTTATTACAGTGAAGCTTTCCAATATTTGCCCCAACCCTCCCTCGCGGAGCACAAAGCTTCCGTCAGAGCTGGCAAATCATTTGCAAATAATGAAGCTGCTCAGACTCAAGCTGTTGATTGGTTTGTATTGTGTGTGTAGTGTGTGTGTGTGGTGTGTTGTAATGATTAAACTGAACAGATTTATTCATTGCTGTGGGGCTTCAGCCATGTAGTCATTCAGAGTCATTTGAGGTGATGCAAGTCACAATCCACTGATCTGTGTTTTTTACATTTCTGTGTTTTTTAACATTTCTGTGGTTTTTACATTTCTGGCCGAAACATTTCTGTGGTTTTCTTGTGCCGTTCTATGGTGTCTTGGTGTGGAAACTTCACTAATGTTCAAAAGTGGAGTGAGAATGGCTTATTATTATTATTATTATTTAAATGTGTATTTAAAAAATCATATGCATATTAATCAAAGGCAAATTAATAGAAAAAATGACAGTAAAGACATTTAGAATATTATATACAAATATTTATTTCAAACAAATGCTGTTTTTTCTTTTACATTTCTATTCAAAAAATCTTAAAAAAGTAACATAGTTATTAAGTAAATAAATAAATAAAATAACATGTATTAATTTATTTAATTATGTTATATATTTTTATTTTTATTGTAATACAACCAAAATTGAAGTCATTACAACAAATGCATTTATTTGTATTTCATTATTTTTAAAATATATGGATTAATAAGGTTTTAAATGGACATTTTAAAAAAAAAAAAAAACATTATTTGTTTAATGCGATCAACGGGTACATCAGTACAACAAATTAATTTATTTATGCATTCATTCATTCATTACTATAACACTTTTTAAGAAACATTTTTTTACATTCTGATACAAACGACGGTTTGTAAAATTGACAGTGGTGGCCAGCATCTCCTCCCGTCTCATGTGGCCTGAGTCAGCCTGAATCGAAACACTGAGCACCCAAAAACATAACCAAATCTCAACAAATCACAGCACGTCCTGAAGTCAGCTTTAATGGTTCTTTCACAGGAAAAGCAGACGGAGAACAGAGAAACGACAGCAGACTGCAGCGAGCGAGGAGAGGTGACATCTATGGATGAGAGACATTCACATCCTAGTTCAGCCCGAAATAAAAAAAGTCTGTCATCATTTACTTGCTCTCATGTTGTTCTAAACCTGGATGACTTTCCATCCTTTGTGGGACTGAAATGAAACAGCTCTGATGTCCACAGATCAAGTCAATGTTAAATTACTCAATAAAAGAACTTCATTAAATGTCCTAAAATAAAGGGAGCGACATTTCGGCAATAAAAAATACACAATCTTTTATTTGCATATTTAGTGTGAATGACAAATTCCTAAATTTGGACATCCTTCAGCACCACACAGACTAAATAGAGTGTCGCATGACTACATCAGGATCATTTACCCAAACCGTATTGATCATATTGATTCACACCAAATCAAGACTCAGGACATAGATCTGGGGCTTTCAAAAGTAATAAACACCAAAACATCCGTGCTGGAAATTATTTTTACAGTCACACGCTTTAGATTATAGGCTAGCGCTGGTCACGATGGTTGACGAGTTGTTTGTTGGTGCTTTAAAGTGGATTAATTTAGAGATGTAATTTCTCAGATGAAGCTTTAGCACACTGAAAAAAAACTCTCTCCACTTCCACAATCACTGCCTACATCCTCCTCCCAGATTACCAGCCGTTTCTCCTCTACCCTCCTCTTCCACGAGGAGAAGGCAGGAATTCTGCTCATAGCTCTCCTAGCTGTCAGTGTGTGTGTTTGTGTGTGAGCATGCAAATGTGTGACCTTCATCCCGAGTGTGACGCACATGTGTGTTTGCTAATGGGGTTTAATAAAGATCAGTGTCAATCAATGACAGTGCACAGCTTATGCTTCTTCTCATGAAATGATCAATAGATGCAACACAATGAGAACTACAAGGGGTCATAACATAATTTGTTGTGATTAAAAACATAATTAGGGGTTTCACGGCCATATTTACACTCTCTCTCTCTCTCTCTCTGACGTGTTCAACATGCATTTAAACCCTATAGGGTCTACTACTAATAATTGACAAAGAATATTGTAAGAATTGAACAGATTAACTACTACAAACAAACAACAAAATGATATATAATACAATACACATATACGACCAAGTATAGTGACCCATACTCGGAATCTGTGTGCTTATCCATTCCATACAACACACACACACAGCAGTGAACACACACAGCAGTGAACACACACCCGGAGCAGTGGGCAGCCATTTTTTACTGCGGCGCCCGGGGAGCAGTTGGGGTTCGGTGCCTTGCTCAAGGGTCTCACCTCAGTCGTGGTATTGAATGTGAAGAGAGCGCTGTACATTCACAATTCCTGCCAGACCGAGATTCGAACACACAACCTTTCAATTACGAATCCAACTTTCTAACCATTAGGCCATGACTTCCCATAATACCTGTAAATTATATCAACAGTATGGATCAAAAGTTTGGGGTTGATACGATTTTTAAATGTAAAAAATAAATACAAAAATAATTAATAATAATAATTTTAGTGAAATGTTTTTATGTATAAAAAAGTGTCTTCAATGTCACATAATCCTTCAGAAATCATTCTAATTTTGATTTGATGCTTTAAAATAATAATAATAATGCTTTCTCACTGAACATAACTATTTTTAAATACATAAAGAAAGAAAGAAATACTTTATTAAAAAAAATAGATTTAGCCAAAATTGTGAAAGGTACAGAAACACACTTAACTATCTGACATTCAGTGTTCATCATCAGCTTCACGCTGCTCTAAATCACACATCAAAAAGTCAAACAATCCTGCAAAACCATTAAATGACTGCCCAGTAAACAATCCAAAGCCAACGCACAGGGTGTACGGTTTGAAAACAGCATTATCCAAGCACCGTTTGAAAGCGTTTAAGGGAGTGGACGAGTGTGTGAATTTGATGATAATGTGAAAGGAGGAGTGTGGACTAAAGGTGCAGAACAAGAGCGCGCGTGACTGAAATTGTTCTGTTAAATATTTTTGTATAATGATGATAAATTGGACCTTTGTTCCCTGAAATTTTCATGTCTCTTGCATGATAAATATTGATTTGAGTTTAAATTATTCTATGTACACTACTATTTGGGGCCTGTTAAGCTTAAAACGTTTGAATGTATTAATTGTACAAATGCATGAAAAATTATGTTATTTGTTATATAGTTTTTTGTTTTTTTTTATCCCCCAAGCTTTTGTTTGACATTATCTCATCATCCAGTCATTATCACAAGATAAGGATACAAAAGGAAAAATACTCTACAAATGAATGTACGTATCTCATCTGATTATTTTCTCTTTTAATTTGAACCTTAATTGATGCCTAAATATCACATTATTGATATAGTAATAAATAAAAGTATGATCAACCATTTGTGTACCTGAGGAGCAACTAATCTGACCACGTCGTTTTATAATCAGTGTTATTTTAGAATGAATATAGTTGTAATATTTGTATTAGTATTACAGTTTTTATTCATATTTTGAATGAGCTTTTAGTTATATTTGTATTTTAATGTTCAAATAATTTTGTTTTGTGTGTCTATATAGTTTTATTATGTTTGTATTACAGTTTTAGTTAGTTTAGTAATCAGTGCAAAAAACAGATTCAAGACTTAACTTAAAAATAAAAAAGGCTAAAACATCACAAGTAATATGTGACTGGAGCACAAAACCGTCTTAGGTTACTGGAGTATATTTTAGCAATAGCCAAAAATACATGATATGGGTCACAATATTAATACATTTTTTTTATGCCAAAATCATTAGGATAGTAAGTAAAGATCATGTTCCACAGTGGTATTTAGTGAATTTCCTTCTGTAATATATCAAACTTAATTTTTGCTCCGTGACATGCATAGCTATGAACTTCATTTGGACAGGTTTAAGGGGATTTTCTCAATATTTGATTTGATTTCGATTTTTTTGCACTCTCAGATTCCAGATTTTCAATTAGTTGTATCTCGGCCAAATATTGCCTATCCTAACGAACCATACATCAATGGAAAGCGTATTTATTCAGATGATGGATCTCAGCGTCCAGGGTCACATATTTTAATTTGGTATAGTTCTGCCACATTTGAAAACATATTACAATTATAAGGCAATTTATTTTATTTTGGCAACCCTAAAACAACTAAACAGTTTTTTTTCTTGCTTGCATTCTGCCAAAAAGCTACCTCTTTATTATTAAGCTCCTTATCTTTACTTATTTGTACTTCAAATTCTGCACATGCATAACATAAATCAGTGCTGCCCACCCCTTATCTCAAGGATTTCAAGAATGTATTTGTCACATACTCGATTATACAGAATATAATCAGTAGAGAAATGTAAGTCAGGTCAGGTCCGCTCAACGGATAGTGAAAAATATGTAACACAACACAGAGAATATACATAAATATAAGTACAAAATAAAAAATAAATAAATTGCGCAATACAATAAAATCTGCAGAACAGTATACTGTGGATTTAATAAATAATAATATAAGCAGGGACTTACGAGAGGAATGTGCAAACAGGTTGTACAGGGTATTACACAGCAGCAATTACGGATGATGGAGAATAGCGAATATCTTTACTGTTTATTAAATTGAGTATTGTAAATGTTATTAAACTGAGTTTGAGTTTAGGAGCCTGATGGCTGAGGGGAGAAGCTCCTCCTCAGTCTCTCAGTTTTTGCCATCATGCTCCTGAAGCGCTTGCCAGAAGGCAGTAAACAGAAAAGACGGTTACCGGGGTGATTTGAGTTCTTGATTATTTTAGCAGCTCTGCTTTTGCAGCGTTTGAGGTAGATGTCCTGCAGAGAGGGGAGAGCAGACCCTGAGATGCGCTCAGCTAAGCGCACGACTCTCTGTAGAGCTTTGCAGTCCTGATTGGGAGGAGTTTCCATACCACACTGAGATGCACTTAGTCCATACACTTTCTATGGCCCCTGAATAGAAGGTTTTCAGGATTGAAATTCTCCTCTACACTTCTTCTCCCTCTACACCACGGACAGCACATCTAAGACACCTCTGTCAAGCTCCTGAAGTTTGCAGATGACACCGCAGTCGTCGGCCTCGTTAAGGATGGTGACGAGTCTGCTACAGACAAAAGGTTAAGGAGCTGGCTGTCTGGTGCAGTCTTAACAACCTGGAGTTTAACATGCTAAAAAACTGTGGAAATGATCGTGTACTTCAGGGAGAAACCCCCGCTCTCCCCCACTCACCATCATGAACAGCACTGTGACTGCAGTGGAGTCTTCAGATTCCTGGGCAACACAATTTCTCAGGACTGAAGTGGTACACTTCATCGGTCCATGGTGAAAAAGGCCAGCAGAGTTTACTTCCTTCGCCAGGATGAAGAAGTTCCCTGCCACAGGAGCTGTTGAAACAGTTATACTACACAATCATTTAATCTGTCTCTGTACCTCAATAACTGTCTGGTTTCAGCTCAGCTACCAAATCTGACCACAGAAGACTACGGAGGGTAGTCCGGACTGCTGGGCTAATCATTGGTACAACCCTCCGCACTCTCCAAGAACTGTACTCATTCAGAGTGAGCAAAAGGGCTGGAAAATCACTCTGGACCCCTCACATCTCACATCCAGCACACTCCTCGTTGAACTGTTACTGTCTGGTCGATGCTACAGAGCTCTGAGCACCAGAACGACCAGACACAGGAACAGTTTATTTCCTCAGGCAATCCATCTCATGACACTTGACAATAAACGTAGGACACAACACACTTTTATACATTATTTATTTAACACACATACTTATTTACATTTCAATTTGCACATATCATACCTGTACATACATAATTGTCTATATTATATTTTGTGTTTTTGCTATTTTGTACATGGTCTATTTTGTATATTTATTTGTTGTTGTCTGTGTCCTGTCCTGTCGCGTCATTCTGTTGCACTGTGGAGCTTCTGTCATATATTAAATTCCTCATATGTGTAAACATACATGGCATGAAGCTCATTCTGATGCTAATGCCATTCTCTCATACTCATACAGTATATACAAAACATAACCTACCAAATACAGTTTCACCTTAGCCTAAATTCGGCCTACAGATCTTTTTCTCGAATACCTTTATATACTTAGAAATCAGAAAAAGTAGAGTGAGAGAGAGGAAAATTAACAAAAGACACACAAAGACAGGCTAAGAGGCAGTCAAACCGAAAGAAGAAAAAGAATCGTTGAAATTAAGAATACATATGAGAAATAAGACACCACTCATATATAGGGAAACATAGCGGATTAATTAATTTCCCTACGTACACAAAAAACAATAACATGCTGCAACCAGTTTCAACAATTATCACTAAGTGAGGAACAGACACTGAATGAATAAATACATGAGCTGTGAGAATTGTCACACTTTGTTCAATGTACCTTAAACAATCACATTAGAGTCCTCCAGATTTCTTTTTCTCCAGCGCCATATGTTTCCACATCCCAACCGGGCTGAACCTGAAGATAAACCCGCTGCTTCCTCTACTGATGTGTATCTCTCTTTCATTTGATGTGACAGTGAATGGCCCATGACAGCGGAGGGTCAGCTTTTAGTGTATGTTGCCATGGCATTTCGGTGCATCTCGATGGATTGTTGGTTCGTGGGTGAGGAAAGCTCTCTGAGGTCCGTCAGTCGGACAAACTTCAGACAGCATTAAGAGCCTTTCACGGAAAGCAAACAGAAGTTATGCATTTTCAATGAGAGAGAGTGATTTGAGTTACAAGCTGGTGATCCGACGGACCACTAACCTCAACCATGAGCAATAGTAATAATGACACTTATCTTAGGAAGCACAACTAATTATCTGTGGACTCCACTGTACTACTCAAAAGTTTTGGAATAACAGGTTTTTTTTTTTCTCAAGACTGCAAATATTTGACCAAAAATACAGCAAAAACTGCAATTTTGTGAAATATTTGTACAAAAAGACAGAAATATTTCCTTTGGAATTTATTTTAGAATGTAATTTATTCCTGTGACGCAAAGCTGAATTTTCAGCCTCATTACTCCAATCTTCAGTGTCACATGATCCTTCAGAAATCATTATAATATGCTGATTTGCTGCTCTGTTATTAAAAATTATTATTATCATCATCATACGTTTTCAGGATTCTTTGTTGAAAAGAAAGTCCAAAAGAACAACCTTTATTTGAAAAAAAATTGTTTTTGCATATTATAAAAGTCTCTAATGTCATTTTTGATTAATTTAATGTGTCTGTGTGACTACTAACCCTTAAAATGTAAACTGTAGTGTATCTCAGTTCCACAAAAAATACAAAGCAGCACAACAATTTTCAACACTGATGATATATGTTATTAGGAAATGTATCTTGAGGAGAATATTAGCATATTACAGTGATTTCTGAAAGATCACGTGACACTGAAGACTGGAGTAATGATGCTGAAAATACAGCTTTGATCACAGAAATAAATTATAGCCTATGTTAAATATATTCAAATAGAAAACAGTCATTTTTAAATGTACTATTATTTCACAATATTACTGTTTTACTGTATTTTAATCAGATAAATATCAGTCTTGATGAGCATAAGAGACTTATAAAAAAATCATAATTATTTCAAGCTTTTGATCAGTGTGTATATCAACAGCAACCTATAGAGACCTTCACAGAGAGTCATTTACACAATTAGTTCCTTCTCCGGTCCAAAAACTCGACCTGACGGCTGGAGGTCTCTCCTGAGGAATGCGCGAGAAACAAAAGGAGAATAAAAAGTACTCCGCTCTAAATCCATCCCCACTTTGGACTGCAATTAACAGTGTAATTAGAACCAGCAGTGGTTTTGTCTTGTCTCTGTGGAAATCTGCAAACAGAACGCGTTTGTGCTCCTGGGTGGGAGATGCAGGTGTGTGTTTGTTTGTGACTGATGAGGAAATGTGCTGAGAGGAGAATCCTGCGGGCTGCTGCTGTGTCAGTTCTGAACACTCTGACCTCATGAAGATCATAAGCTGAACACTTTCCTCATTATTATAACAGGGTTCAAAATTACCTCAAAACGGCAGGGAAAACTGTCTCGCCAGTCGGCAGGCAACTTCGTTTGACATGCAAAAATCTCAAAACGCAAAAAATCGAAATATCATCGAAATAACAAATTATTCTGAGTCATAAAAAATTTGAATGGCGTATAAAAATTATACACTTTTGGGGGAGAAAAAAATACTAAATAAATAATTAAATAAATTATGACCCTGATTTAAAATAATATGACCAATATTATTGATAATTATTATTACCATTAATGTCATTTTATACAATAACTGATCCAAAACTTCCTTTTTAGATCCATAGTCCTCTGAGAATGGCATAGACCTTTTGCGAATAAGATGAAGGAAGATTATAGCGCATATTTTAATTAAATACTAAACATACTGCAGTTCAATCTGATTAATTTACAAATACACAAATCATCCATTACTTGTCATTATAATAGCTTATTAGATTGTTGTTTGCTTAAGTAACACGTTGATGTAAGAATCTATTAAAAGTAATATGAGGCTGCCTTCGAAGTCATTAATTAATCAAATCTTACAATTGCGTAATGAAAAACAGCAATATTGTTGGGCCACTATTTTACAAATTAATAATAAAAAAATCCTGGGCAACAAATTGGTTATAAATCAAACTGCATATATACATACAGTACATCATGTATGAGGCATAGGTTTGCACAACCAAACAGCATTCATATAATTCTCTGTGGCAATGTGAGATTGATAAAACACAGATCAAAGCATCATTTACACACCTAACACACATCCGTTCCTCTTCATTCTGCCTCACTAGTGCTAAAAAGCTTCCTGTTTTTTGTCAGGAAGTGCGAAAGAGAAATATGGTATCAAATTGCCCAAAGCGTTCATTTTACTCGGACTAAAATCACTTGAATGCACATCACATCATAATTATAACTTCCGAACTCATAATTAGGAAACTTCCCCGGAGAAGTCGAAGGCAGCATGAGTGTTGAATCTCTCACCACTTCTCGTAAGGAGTGTTAATTGTCTGGTGCGTGAGTGACTGTTACTGGAGCTGCTGGTCATGAAGAGCGTTTCAAATCGTTTGCATATGAGGATCCAGCTGCCTATGTAGATAGCAGACGGGCAAGGCGACTCACTAGTGTTTGGAACACAGCCTACATAAGTTTATAAACAAATCGAGACACATTCGGACAAAACGACTGTAAAAAATTGGT
>JAPDDN010000688.1:0-22500 GCA_027422405.1 Ptychobarbus kaznakovi
GTTCGGAATATAAATCTCGTAGAAGGGGGGGGGGGGGGTCCAAGTGACTCCTGTCTTTATGAACGGTTACTGAATCATTCACTCACTTGATTTGTTGAATAACGTGGATTCTTTCAGTTATCAACTCAGCTTTGATGTCATACGGCAATCGGTCTGCGCATTGCTGAGTGTAACGGGGCGAACGAGACGAGAGGCGTGCGGATCCATGTGCAAGCTTTTATTAATAGACATGGTCAAAAACACAGGCAAGGTCGAACACATGGCAAGCAGGTATGTTGAGAGCAAGACAGATGAGTGCTCAAGTAAACGGGCGTGGTCTTCGATCAGCGAACAATATCCAGAGGGCTTGACAAGAGGGGTAATCCAGGTACACAAGCAATGGTCCAGGCAGGAGCAAACAGAGTCCACATGGAAGGCAAAGGGGTAATCCAATATACAAGGCAGAAGATCAGGAACCAGACAACAAGGCAACACGAAAAGACTAGACTTAAACTAAAATAAGAAACGGAAACTAGGAATGGCTCCGTAAAGCAGCTAACACTCGGAGAGTGATAAACGCAGAACAATACAGGAGACCGAACACAAAAACAAACACGGAAAGGCTTGGTACGTAGCTAACACTAGGAGAATGCTAAACAATATTTGGCCACTAGATCAGGATCCGAGTGTGTTTTATGTAGTGTGTGTAATAGCTCTTAGGTGAGCGTGTGATTGGTGACAGCTGTGTGATCAGTGCATTCAGCTGTGTGTGTGTCATCAGTGCAATGATGATGGGAAATGCAGTCCAGTGTGATGTGTGGTGTGAGAGACAATATGATGGAGGCGATCTCTTGTGGCAGTCGGATGGAAGGCCACGAACCAGATTCGTGACAGTGAGAAGGGACTTTGGTTGAACACACTCCTGTCTATGAGCTTGCAATCCCCCCCCCCCCCCTTGGATCTAGACGATTCACATAAATGACATATTTTGATTCAAAACGCCGAAAAGCGACTAGTTTGCAGGTATGTTTTTGAATTCCTTTTATGCAATGTGCTTTGTATTACCATAGCGTATGAAATATGATATATAAATAAACTTGCCTTGCCTGTAATTCCTTCACACTCAGTTTAAATGCTGGGAAAAATCAGTAAAGAGTGCTCAAGGGAAACGCTTCAGTGAACTAAACTATGTAGTAGTTAGTATAGGATAAGTTTAACATTGGCTTTAGCATGATCACGGTCCTCTCTCCCCGTGTTTCTCTCGTCAGGTTTCTCACAGTCTCGGCCTGTCGCGCGCTCCTCTAAACATGAACCACTATGCTAATAAGAAGAGCGCGGCGGAGAGCATGCTGGACGTGGCTCTGCTAATGGCTAACGCCTCGCAGCTGAAGGCCGTGCTGGAGCAGGGTCCCCGAAACCCCCTGCACACGTCCCTGATCACACTCATCAGCCTGTCGCTCGGTCTGCAGGTGTTAGTGGGAATCCTGCTCATCTTCATAGGTGAATGAGAGCACACACACACGCACAACACACGCACGCGCACGCACACACACGCACGCACACACTAGCAAGCACAACACACTCACACACCACACACACACACACACACACACACACAGGTTTTTGTGGTTTAGCAGGACTTTGATGCCCAAACCAGTTGGATGGTGGTTTAAGGGGACACACCTTTCCCGATGTCCTACAGAAATGATAAAACTATCAAAAATGGTGTTTTACTATGCAGAACACATATATCACTTTGGATTTTCTTTACACTCAAAAGAACGGATAATATGACAATACGATTTTTTGGTGGTACACAAGGACAGCCACGCCCCTCCTAAAACGTTCCCGCCTATTACATAATTGGGATTTATAGGGTCTTATTGATTTATGAGGACACTCGTTTTACAATACACAAAACATGGCAGTACTCTGGATTACAGGGACCAATGTGTTGTACTGGTACATGACCATACACATCACACAAACGTGTCAATATGCTGCATTACCAAGACTGAGGTGGTTAAAGAGTACCGGATCTTAAACACAATACACAACACAACATTACCAATGTGTTTTAGAAGTACTTTAATAACAACTTAAAATTGTGACATAAAAACAAACAAACAAAAACTTAAGTGAAATCCACCAACTTAAAAAAAGTAAATAGTGTAATCTTTCTATAAAAAATGGATGCCACACAAAAACAAAAATTTTTATTAAATGAAATCCATCAACTTACAAGAAATATAAATCAAAAGGCATGCCACATGTTGTAAGTACCTCACTAAATGGATAGTAAACATGAGATTAACTCTCGGAGGACGCAATAAATGCTGCAGATGTGTAGAGAGACTGATTTATCTTTGAGGGACAGGTCATCCAAAGATCAACAAGAGATTGAGGAATTGAGAGAATTGTCATTTTTTTACAAACTAACAGTTGAACTTAAACAGATTTCTACAGTGAGATAGAACTGCTGCCATACCAGTTTTGCATTATGGACAATAACAATAACAACAATCAAAGTGGCAAGCACGGCACAACTGGGGTCCCGCAAGGATCAATCCTGGGACCATTGTTGTTCAGTATTTACATCAATGATCTTTCGGCTGTGTGCAAGGGCATAGACATCATCATGTACGCAGATGATGTCGTCATCTACGTACATGGGAGGGATAAGGAGCAAGTAGCCATTAAATTGTCCTTAGTCATGGACAAAATAAGTAATTGGCTTAAATCTTCTTGCTTAACATTAAATATTGAAAAAACTGTTGGAATGTATTTCGTTAAGTCTAATAAGGTTAAAGATATGTCTAACATCTATGTTAATGGACAAAAAATTAACATCGTGACAGAGATAAAATATCTAGGTGTCCATTTGGACCAAACTCTGAGTTTTAAAAAACATATTAAAAGAATGTGCAACTGTATTAAATATAATATTTCCACCTTTAGACATATTAGGAATAGTTTGACAATTGAAGCATCTTTCATGTATTTTAATGCCATGATTTCTTCACACATCACTTATTGTTTGTCCTGTTGGTCTCAGGCCAACGAGACCACACTTAAACCGCTTAGATCGGTTTATAATCAGGCGTTAAAGGTGCTTGACAGAAAAGCCCCTCGCTATCATCACTGCAATATTCTCAGTAAATATAAAATATTAAGTTTTGACTCTTTAATTCGATATACAAATCTAAGAACCGTTTTCAAAATTATTAATAACATTGCTCCACCCTCAATGAAAAAAATCATAAAACTTTATTCTGAACAAACGAGCCGAACATCTCGCTCCACTGCTCACAGAAACTGTGCTGTCCCGAAAAGATTCTCTGCCTTTGCACAGACAGCCTTCTCATTTAAAACCATTAAACAATGGAATCAACTTCCAGACAGTTTAAAGTTGTCTGTAGATTTGAATAATTTCTCTCGAAACTTAAAGAAATATATCCTTGATAACCAGCTGTGTCAGCATCAGTACACTTAAAGTTTATAAATGTAATATTGAAGTAAATGTTTTTTGACTATGTTGTATATATTTTAGGTTGTGATGGTTTTTTGATTAGTTTTTCATTTGAACATTTGATTAGTTTGAAATGATCACTGTTCAATTAATATTGCATGTATTTGTTAGTACTATTGACAGTTATTTGTAATGTAATGTTTTAATATTATGTGTACCTGCCCGGGGACTGCAGATGGAAATTAGCATTTGCTAACTCTGGTACAAAGCATCTTTTCGTAAGATTAATGTTTTTTGTACATTGTCCCTGACAAATAAACGAATAAAATAAATAAATAAATAAAGTGCTAATTATAATGGAACGGCATCAAAAGAGACACAGGATGTACTGTAACATCACTTACTTTGGGTTTTCCTTTTTAAGCTAATTCCTCGATTTCTTACAAAATCCTGTATGTTCTGTGCACTGCGTCTCACCAAAACAGGATCCTCAGCAGTCTTACACTGCTGGCATTCAGTCAATGTGGCCAGTTTTCCTTTAGCAATATGGCCCTTAAAATGTTTAATTACAGCTGTAATTTCAGCATTTGACCAGGCCACTTTCTGCCCTCTCCGTGGGTTTTCAGTTTCTGCCTCACTCTCACTCTCTGTACAGAAGAACACATACTTTAGTGAGTTCTAACACTGATTGTGAGCTCATGTACTTACATTGATGGTGGTATTGCAATTTAAACCTCTGGTACCTTCAGGAACTTCAGTGGTGCTCGCAATGGGTATCTTCTGAACATCTGCAGAAAATCAGTCATATAATGATCAGGAAACTCAGAAGTAACTCAGAAGAACATTAAATATATATGCAGTATATATATATATATATATAAATAATAATATAATACATACACATTCATTCTAAAGGACTTGGCCTGTTAAACATTTCTTTTTTAAAGTCATTTATCAGTTTTTGCTTTAACATGATAAGTCTCAACCTATTGGTATAGCCAGATGCCTATGGATGTGCCCAAATACCGAATCCGTATTCGGAAAGGCAGGGAAAACGAATAATGCGTTCTACGGAGCCACAAAAGGGACATGGTTAGCCGCTTGCTCGCACTAGCCTGTTACATTACAGTACATAAAATGTCACTTACCACTAGGTAAGTGACATTGCTGCGATAGACGGTGTTGGCGGTGATACCGGTGTTAAGCCGGAACGCGTTACGTCACTTGCCCACCGCGCACCGTCCCTCACCGTAATTTTTTTTTTTTTTTAATAGTAATAAAATAATTTAGTTCAGTTAGAGATCAGGCACTACAATTAAAACTGAACACGGCTGCTCAATGCAGCACACCGAACGAACGAGTCACGCATCACAGATCAGATTTCATTTATCATGTGAGGAGAGTGAGTCGAGCTGACAGTCAAGAAGAGTGAGGCGAGACAGACGAGACGATGGCAGAAGAGTTTCAAAACTAAATGTAAAAGCGCCTGTTTTAAAAATATTTTGGATTTAGAAAAGCCTGTTGACCTACCATTTATCTAAGTTGATATTCTAAATTTAATTTATCTAATCTGTCTTCTTTTTATAAAAAAAACACAAACATTTGACCCTCTATCAATTGCATATTTATTCTCTAACTGCTAGCTTTTCTTGTAAAACGAACACTAAGTTTAAGTTTTCTATATTTTACATACTAGTTTTCTAAAAAAAAAATACAAAAATCCTTCCTACATGTACAGCGTTAGGCTAACCAGGACTTGTAATGGCACTTGCATGTTATTGCTCTTTTGTTGGTTTTGATTGCTTCTATAATGTCCTCATTTGTAAGTTGCTTTGGATAAAAGCGTCTGTAAATGACTAAATAAATAAATAAATAAAAAATATTGGAAGTTTTTTTTAACATTCGTTTCTCATTTATTTGGTTCCACAGTATTTGCAGATTTGTATTTTATTGAAACTGTGTATTGTTAATACAAGTTATATGTTGTATTTTATTGTTGCTTGAATTGAATTCAAGAAATTGAGGCCGAATTGCCGCTAATTTAAAAGTGAATGTAAAATGCGCACGGTGCTTTTACAAGCTATTTAAGCAAAGAAAGTGAGGGAAAGTGGGAAAACTCAAACAAACTAAAAACAAACAAACTGTTTGATGCTGCTTTGCTACTCATTTTATTGTGAAAGTAAAACACGCACAGAGCTTTTACAATCTATTTAAAACCAAAGGAAAGCGAGGAAAAGACGGAAAACTCAAACGACCCCCACCACGGTGATACCGGTATTACCGGTGTTGTCACACGTCGATTAACCGGTGGGGAAATTTCCTCATCGTCACAACCCTACTTACCACATAAACAGAGAGAGGTAAGGAGAGATGACTGATAGGACAATGGCGAATGATTAGCAGATCCTGAGCCCCACTGACAAACATCTAATCTTGTGAAATGTGTGTTAAGTACTGCCGCTCCGTAGTAGAGTACACTCTAAAAAATGCTGGGTTCAGCCCGCTGGGTCATTTTATTGGGTTGTTTTTAATATTTTTACCCAGGTCCTGGGTATTTTTTTTTAACCCAAATGCTGGGTTCAACTTGTTGGGTCATTTTATTGGGTTATTTAAATTTGCTGGGTAGTTTTTCTGTAACTAGTTGCTAAGTCATTTTAAATGCTGTTTTTTTTTCTACCCAACCGCTGGGTTCAGCCTGTCTCCTATGCAACAACTCAGGCCAGCCACTGATGAGTTACTTTGGTTACAGTCAGAGAGTGCAGGCTTTTGAGTCCTCTACAGGAGAAAGTGGTTCACAGCGCTGCCGATTTGGTGTACTTCCTCGAGAAATAAAGGTTTTTTATACATTTTGTTTAATTTATAAAGTTTTTACTGTGCTGTAAATCGCAACGTAAGGATGAGATGTCAGTCAGCTGCATCAGCAGCGGTCTGTTGTTTCGCATAATAGAAAGACCTATTGCTTTGCATAACATAAATGGATTTTATTCGTTATAATACCGAGTTTAATTTAATGCTATAATATGTTCTCTAATATCAGTACTCCCGCCAACAGCAGCTCTTCACCGGCTGAGATATCGGCGACACACCGACAAAAGAATTAGCGCTATTTCGGTAAAAAGCGATTAAAGCGAACAGTTGAATAGACTTAAAAATGTAACATTTAAAAGTAGCATTTTAATTTATGTCTAAAATGCGTGTTAAACAAGTTTAAATGTAAGTATTGTTGTAAACTATGCTGTATTCACCTAAATAAATTCAAAGTGTCTTGTGTTTTGTGTGTTCTTTGTGTTCTTGCTTGACAATAAATGTCCATCTTTTGATTTTTGCTGTTGCCTATAGTAATTCTGTGTGATTTTTAATTTCCAGCCCATTAATGCCAGCAATATAATAATTTTTAAACAATAGATGACTTAAATAAAACAACCCAGCATGGTAGGTAAAGACATTTAACACAACCAGCTTGGTTAAAATAACCCTGCATTTGTTCTGTCCAATATTTACCCAGCTCTGGGTTGCCAAATAACCCCAGTTGGGTTGTTTTTAACCCAGCATTTTTTAGAGTGTAGGCTATGTGTGATCGCGAATCTCAAAAGTGAAAGTAAAAAGCAAACGCGCATTCATAAGTGATTTCAATGTCCTGCATATTAATAATGGCTCCCTGATGCCGCAATTTAAATACAGGACAATTACCCAACAATATAATTGTGAGAGAAAGCACTGAAATATAATTTTGAGCGTATATCTCGTTTATATCGTATTTATTCCGTTTAGGGTTACCATAGTACAAATCATTACTTTCCGAATACCGTTTATCAGATTTGGGCACATCCCTACCGATACCAATACAATACTGGTGCATCCCTAATTTTAGTAATATTCTGTTAGAAATGCTGAACTAATAGAATATTATTTTTGACTTATATTGAAACAACAACTTAGTTGACACATACCAGCATTACTGGAGTCTCCTGCAGCTCCAGCAAGACCATCATCGTCAGAATCACTTTCTTCAGAATCATTGTCATCAGAATCCGTCATATTGATCTCATCTTCAATGAAAAATGAAATTCAGAACATGAAAAGCAGCTACATCTGCATTCAGAAGTCAAATAACACAATCACACCCCATTTGTGAAACATGCCAAATTACACTAAATCCTACAGTGAACACAAGACATATTTCAGAGATGAGTTTCTTTAAACCTCCCTGTGAATGTAAAAGACCCGTGCAACCCTCACTAGGATGGACGTACCTTAAATCTCAATGTCATCAAGTGATTTGCCTTGAAGATTAGGAAGGCAGCCCTTTTCCATGGCTAACAGTAGTTTTGATATTTTAGCAAGCTGAGTAGTGGCTTCTGGCAGCCTGTAATAGTCGCGGTGGACGCGGATATCATGCCCTAAGAAATCGGCGACCTGATCTAACTCATTGTTTTTCAGGTTTAGGATTTGTGAGAGAGTAGCCACGTGCTTGCGCAGATGAGTTGATCTGAGAAATTCTGGATTCTGAGCTCCACATTCACTTGCATACACTCTGAGGGAGTCCTGGCCTCTGTAGTGACTCTGGCAGTTTGGCCGAGCAAACAAGAAAGCATTAGTGTCCAGCACTCCACACTCACTTCTCTTGCTGACCAGCAGCGTCAGGGCATCGACCATATCAGGCGAGAGAAGAACAGCAACCTTTCTTCCCCTCTTCCCCCTGATCTCAACGCGACTAAAATGGCTACAGAGTTTCTGCTCAAACTTGCTCAGGCCCATGGCAACATCATCATGGAGAGAAGTGCCATCCCTTTCATTGAAGCCCTTCAGCGGCATTTTAGAGACCTCTCCCGCGCGTCTGCGGTTGAACACGATGATTCTGGCGAGTGTTGCTTTGGCCAGTTCTGCATAGCTTTGAGGAGATGCCGTCTCTTTTAGTTTGTGAAATGCCGAATATGCAGTCTTCTCAAGGAACCGATGAAGGGACTGGACATCCTGAGTGAAGGGAAGTGTTGATGGCTTGTTAAATTTGGCTTCATTCAGTGTCACCAAAGCAGTGTGTGAGATCATCTCAGACCACTTTGAGGAGTAGAGCTTTTTAAAGGTCTCTGTTGACGTGATCAGTTCCTTGTCTTCAGACATCAGTGCTCGGCAGTGAATAATTTCGCTAATCTTATTCAACGAATGCCCCAGTTTTAGAGCAAGGCTTGGGCTTTGGTAGCAGTGACTCTCATCATCATAGCCAGACACCATCTGAACCGCTCGAATAAGTCTATGAAAATTGGCAGGCTTCACAGCTTCTTCAAGACTGTATATTGAAAACTCTCTACGCAAGGTCAACAACAATCTCGCAACTTCACAGAGTTTTTGTCGAATGTACTCAAATTTGGTAGGGTCATTTCCATGTTTGTTAAAGAAAGACTGTGCAAGCTGAAGAATACTTAGGTCATTTTTGACAACAGCGGAAATGTCATCCTGCTTCATCACACCTAAAAGTTTCCAAACTCCTTGAGAAATGTGCTGACTGAATGAAGACTCTGCCATAGACGCCAGGCCCAAAACTCTCCTCCTCCCTTGGTTTTCACTGGCAGCTGCTGGTTTTGAGGAACATCGTCTCAAATGACGCCACAGATCTCTCCGTACAAACATCCCTCTGCAGTACATGCAATGCACAAACTGCTTTGAATCACACTTTCTTTTTGGTGCCCGTTTTATTTTGAGAGCCCCCTCTCCACACTGTAAAACATCTGTGTTATCAAGTGAGCGCATGGCCTATGTTTCAATACGAGATTGTTAACTGTCAATTGCTCCACAGTGCCAACAGAATGACAGAACGGGACAGGTCCAAATAAAATATACAAATATACAAATAGAATATACAAACTTGCCAAAACACTTCAATACAGACATTATGTGGTACAGCTTGATGCAAATGAAATGAAAAAATTAAATATAAATATTATTTCTTACGTGTGGTGGTGATAGATAGTTGTTAAAAATAGTATTGTTGTGTGTTCCACGTTATAACAGGTTTTGAGTGACTGCTTCACAAGAAACGTTCCTGGTCTGGTCGTTTCTGGTGCTCTTAGTGACGTCGTGCCAACTTCAGCAGTTCAAAGAGGGAGTGTGCTGGATTGCGGGGTCCAGTACTTTTTGCAGCCTTTTGCTCACTGGATCATCTGGAGTGAAGGGAGGTTGGTACCAACGTTCGCTCAGCAGTGGCTACCCTCCGTTTTCAGGGCAATTTCTAGCGCGCAGACAGTAATGTTGTGCAGAGAGGATTCATGGGTCAGTGTAGAACTGTTTCAGGTTTGGTATGTGTTGAACCCACTGTGCGAGATACAACTTCTGTGGGGCCTTTCTCAAATGGAGTCATGTGATTGTCCCACTTCAAGACCTGGCGAGGGTAGTGCCCAGGAACCTGAATACTATGCAGTCACCGTGCTGTTCTGATGGTTGGGGGAGAGCAGTCCGGTTTCTCTGTAGATTCGAACATTCACGTTTTGAGGATGTTAGCTCCAGGTTGTTAAGACTGCTCCACACACTCCTTAACCTCCTGTCTTGGCAGACTCTCGCCACCTGATTGAGGCCGATCAGTTGGTCGTCTGCAAACTTCAGGAGCTTGCAGAGGGATCTTTAGATGTGCTCATTGTGTAGAGAAGAAGAGCTGGGATGGAGATCCCTGTGGGGCTCCAGTTAGGTTGGTACGGGTGCTGGATGAATCAAATTTCAGCTCTCATGTGCCTGTTCTGTAGAATCTGTGCCACTGACTTGGAGGTAGGGACGAGAGCTGTGTCATTTATTCAAATGCCGGGATGGATGGTGTTTTAAAGCAAAGCTGAAGTTCACACAGGATCCTCACATTAAAACATCGTGTTATGTTGAAAGTTGCCTTTCCAGGAGCTTTTGTTTTTTACAGCATTGTTACGTTCTTTTGATGCAACCGGGGAGTGACAAAGCCTGGTGAAAACTATAAGTTTTCATATGGCTGCGCAAACTTGGATGAGGTTTCCACAGATGTAACAATATTCTTACTATTTGCTGACAGGGATTTTTCGGACTGCACACACTGTTTCTTCACCACTGTTTCTTTCTTCCTTTTAGCTGTGCTTTTTGCTTTCAAATGTTCTTCACTACGTTCTTTCTATTGTGTACTTGGGGTGATATATGGTGTTGACTGCGTACCACTGAGCCTCTTTTGGAGGTGACCACCAGAACGGTCTGAATCACTGTCTGTCTCAACATCAGTCAACTGCTCCTCATGGCAAAGTAAGTCAGACTCATCATACACACTTGCTGCTTCCCTGGCCTTTAAGACTCCTTTTCCTTTGCCCTTAGACACATTCAGGGTAGTTACATCTGATCTCTGAGGTTCACTAAACTTAGAGGATGCAGCTTCCTGTATATCTGAGAGGAGTTTAGCTTGATCGTAACTCGCTGGTCTTGTTGTCAACTCATCTGAACTGTCTGACTGATTGTCTGACTCAGATTGTGGTATATATTCCTCATCTGACAGCTCGTCTTCCTCTGAACTTACTTCCTATTGTCAAGATATTTATAATTAATTTACAGAACCGATAACTCATAAAAATAAGGAACAAAGGCATATAATCAAATATTCTCTTACCCACGATGACGGTTTTCCATTCCATTCATGAAGCTTCGAATAGCAGGACTTGTGCCAAAAACTGGAACACACTGTGAGAAAAATGTCATGTGTCAGGACATGTTCAACTGCTAAAACGGGATTCTATGCCTAAACATAGAAAAAGGTGAAAACAATATTACACCCCTATTATTGTTAATGGTATTACATATCTGTGTATAAACAATTGTCCGATATCTCCTACTGATCACACACTTCAACAGTTATACAGTTTTGAGCTGAATTCATAACATAAATTAGTGATACTAAAATGAATTGTTAAGATACATCATGCTGCATATAGAACAAGACACCATACTAACATTTACATCTCAGGCCAATCCACTTGAGTGCTGCTACAGGTCCCACACATTCAGCACATTTGTCCATGCTTGATATTGCTGAAGTGACCACAACATGTTTGCAGACCTGTGAAGAAAAAACATTAATGAATGTGAAATTACAGCAAAAAAGAAAGATCCTAAAACATGCATATGAACTACATTACTATGCTACATTGTCATTCAATAATCATTTAATGTGTTTTTAGCAACAGTGACGTTGTGGTCATTCAGTTAATAAGATCACTTACAATCATTAAAGAACATTTATGTTATAGACCAGGGGTTAAACTCGCGGCCCGGGGGCCATTTGGGCCGCGGGATATATTTGTGGCCCCCTACTTGACATCAAAGTTTAGTGTTAGAGCGGGCACGTTTTCTCAAAAGCACCTTTTTGCTGAGTCTTGCCACGCTTATTTTATTATTTTTTATCTACCCTATGGGCTAATATAGAGGTCTGCATTCCCGCGGATTTTCTTGTGACCAGATTTCTTGCACACGGATTAATTCCTGAATAAAACGCGGCAGCGGTGTAACCTGGTGCAATTTACGGGAGCGGGCGGGGCGGTCAACAATATCCCTTCATGACGTCCTTTCAGAACAGATATCTGGGCTTTATTCGAAATCGTACAGTCCGACTGTTATGCAGCGCTGCAGTGAATCAGTGCTTTGTTTTATTTGCGAGGTTTGTGCAGATGTGCATAACAATGCTCAAGCAGCTAATGGTGAATATATGGCCCGCAAGCAGGCAGGTGTTGTTGAATGACAGAGCAGAATAAAGACGAAGCAAAGTTGGATGTGCTGTCCTTGAAGCGTTTGTAACAAGGTAAGTTCTAGGGAAAAGACGAGGAAGTCAGGGGTCGAGCCAACGGGGACTTTATTGATCCGCAATAAAAAGGTAACTCTCAGAAACAATCATAAAACTGCCGGTTGGCTTCCTGCTGTCCTATCAATCTCTGGCAAGCGATGCGCTGGCTCGCGCTCGCTCTCTCTTCCCCTTCCAGGACTGCGGAGCCCTTTTCTATTGTCTCTCCGAACTGGAATTAGACACAGGTGTTAATCATCATTCACTTGTCCTCCGTTTCACGCTCACTGAACCCGCTCTCCATTACCGGTTTCGCCTTCCCACCCCCACTCGACACACGTTCAACTGGTTTTGTTTATATTTTGCACCTATCATTTTAAATACAGATGATTTTGTTTATTTATTGTTCTTCTGCGACATTTTCGACTACTGTGCTTACAGCAATATTTTTAATATTTTAACAAGACGAATACAATAATTTTTTACAACCTACTTTTTTCCCCCTCTGAAAGTTTTCCTATTGTGTTGTAAAGGTTAAACAATTGTATCCTGACAAGACGAATAAAAAGGAATACAATTTTTGTAATTATTTTCTCTGTGAATTTTTTTCTTTTGTCAGAAAATGTTAAACGTTTAATATTTTTCTCTCAATAAAAGATTGACTTTGACAAGACGAATAAAAAAATAAATACAATTTTGTGCAGACTATACTTTTATTTGTAGCCTATCACTTTCTTTCATAGAGGAAATTTAAATGTGTGATTCTGAAAACAAGATCTAAATTGAAGCGCTGCCATCTCTGGCAGAAGGAGTGGAAGAGAAGCTTCTCTGAGAACCGCGTTCATAAGGACAGTTCTGAAGAACCTTTCATGCAGAAAAAAAGTTCAAATTCAGAAAACCATATGTTCAGAAGAACCATTCATGTTCAGAAGAAACATTCATGTTGAAACTGTTATAATAAAGTGAAAAATTGTATAAGTTGTGCCTTTTTTTGGAATACTTGAAACTTATTTGAGGAATACTAATGCCCCAGCCTGACCCAGACTCTTCCTCCAGCGGCCCCCAGGTAAGTTGAGTTTGAGACCCCTGTTATAGACCTTAAAAGGTACTCTAATAGATTACTCAAATCTTTATTTAGACAGGGGTGACTAAACTTAGTCCTGGACCGGTGTCCTGCAGAGTTTAGCACGAAGCAGCTAATCAAGCTTTCTAAGATACTAGAAAATTCCTGGCAGGTGTGTTGACATTGGATAAACTGAAACTGGCTCTCCAGGACAGTTTGGGCACCCCTGATTTAGACATGTAATATTACTGAGAAAACAGGTCAATATTAAATTCTTTTGGACAGCTTTTTTTCCTAAGTATATCATCATGCATAGATGGACTAGCATCACTTTCTAAATAAGTTACCCGAAACATGTGAATACCTCCTTAATCCTTCAGCGGGGCACAAAAGCTTTTATTACACACGCTTTTGAGAGGTGACATCAACAATGAATGTAGAGATTATTTCACAACATCAATCTAGTTTTCTAAAATTATGCTGATTTTATTACCTTCTCAACACAGTCCTGATCCAATGGTAACTGGTCCTTCTTTGGAGTCACCTGAAATTAGGGAAATGGAAATAAAAAATAAATAAACATTCTACTGCAGACAAAGGATTCAGTTTTTGTCCAAATGTATAACGAATTACCTTTTCCAGTCTAATCACTGACAACTGTCAGCTGAAAACATGAAATAAATCAAATTCACAATACCTTATCTACGTCTCTGTCTTCTGCCTGGGACAGAGTGTGGACTTCTAGAGTGGATGGTTCAACTTCACTAAGAGCCTAGAAAATGTTAAATTAGACATTTGTAACATTGAGGCAATGAATGTGTGCATGAAATACTGATTTAAAACATCTAAAATTATAAATGATGAAAACACAATTATAAAAACAAACAAAAATAAATCACAATACCTTCTCTAGGTCTCTGATTTCTGACTGAGACATAGTGTGAGTGGATGGTTCAACTTCACTAAGAGTCTAGAAAATACGAAATTAGACATTTGTATCATTGATTGAGGCAATAAATGTGTGCATGAAATACTGATTTAAAACATAGATATACAATTATTTTATAATCTTGCTTATATTTTATCAATGTAATATACAAATAAGATTACAACATTTCAAATCAATATTTAAGTTTTACCCAAGATAATGTTCATGACTTTTTATGCATTACATTAATTTTTATGTTCACATCTGTTTCTAAGAGACAATGTAATCTGTTCTACTCTTTAAGGACTAACACAATTATTACAAGAACTTCTTAGATACCTCTATAGCTGCTATGCCTTGCTCAGAGTTCTTTAGACACTGATTCTTCTCATTTATCATCTGAAAATAAGTTGCATATACATTAAATAAATAATATGCAATCTTGGAGAGAGAAATTATTTAAATTAAAAAAGAAAAATAAATAAAGAAGGAAAAATAATATGACAAAAACATGATAAAACAGCACAATATTGCACTACTACTGCCTGAAAGTCAAACCAGGGGACCGACTTTTTACCAACTTCTTTTACAATATACATAATCTAAACATAACTATTATAAGTTTTCAATATCATATATTGCCACAATGAGCTGTGAATGATCCGTGTTAAGCCTAATATTTCACATCCATGCAGCCCAATGTCATGGTAATAACTGACACACTGAGATTCTTCAATCAAACATCAGGAAAATTATCTTATGGTGGTTCTCATAAAGCAAGGTCCTCATAATATAGGTGTAAACATACACACAGGAAAATGCTCTTAAGATGGTCCTCATAAAACAAGGTCCTCGTAATACAGGTGTGAACATACACACAGGAACATGTTCTTATGATGGTCCTCATAAAACAAGGTCCTCGTAATACAGGTGTAAACATACACACAGGAACATGTTCTTATGATGGTCCTCATAAAACAAGGTCCTCGTAATACAGGTGTAAACATACACACAGGAACATGTTCTTATGATGGTCCTCATAAAACAAGGTCCTCGTAATACAGGTGTAAACATACACACAGGAACATGTTCTTATGATGGTCCTCATAAAACAAGGTCCTCGTAATACAGGTGTAAACATACACACAGGAAAATGTTCTTATGATGGTCCTCATAAAACAAGGTCCTCGTAATACAGGTATAAACATACACACAGGAACATGTTCTTATGATGGTCCTCATAAAACAAGGTCCTCGTAATACAGGTAAACATACACACAGGAAAATGTTCTTAAGGTCCTCATAACAAGGTCTTCCTCTACAGGTAAACACACACAGGAACATGTTCTTATGATGGTCCTCATAAAAGGTCAGTGCCTCGTAATACAGGTCCACACAGAACATGTTCTTATGATGGTCCTCATAAAACAAGGTCCTCGTAATACAGGTGTAAACATACACACAATGTGACATACTGGAACCCACTGGGCAAAGTTACGTCCAGTGGATGTCTTTTTATGTCTTTGCAGACGTTGAAAAGACGTCCACTGAGGGCCAGAATGAAAGTTTTTATGACGTCTTTTTTTGACGTGTTCTGCACGTCTGATATAGACGTTCATGCAACCTCCATACAAGGTTAAAAACTAGTTCAAATGTGGTTAGTAGACATATTTTTAATATAATTTAAGGTTAATTTAGACAAAATTGATACTGTTTCTGGACCAAATATACACTCTCAGAATGCATTATATTTAAACTCATGTTTTTTCAAAGTAATTTACATTTGTAATTGCAAAATCATGAACATAAAAGAATCTGCACTGAAACAACATTAACGTTTATGAGATAATTGATCAAATAACTGATTATTAAGCATTTGGTAAAGTCAACTGCAAATCAAAGACAATACACATCTCAAGATCTCAGCAGAAGAGGATCAAACATCTCCACAAACAGCATCACCAGCTTCACTGATTAGATTGACTTTATTTCTGTCAGACATCTATAGCTTTTATTGATAATTACCAGAGTTTTAAATGTTGGTATTTGTTTCATTTGAACTCACCATTGTGGTGGACAGTGTTAGCTTTAGTTGGGATCTTGGTCCTTGTACTTCTTGTGTTAGCTTTGTTTAGGCATCTGTAACAGTTTCATTGTAAAAGCACAATTGTTGTGGCAGAGAAAGCTGAAATCAAGTGTTAACATATTCCTGTCAAATATGACAAATCATAATAAAAATAACGTCTCATACTGTGTTTTAACTGTTATGTATATATTTATTGATGAAAAGCATGTACACAAAAATTGAGCAAACCGTTCATATAGTCACACACAAACATCAAGATTTTGCGCATGAATCACAACAACGGTTACAATAAAAACACTCAGGAATAAAGGATGAGTTTGTACTGTAAAGCCACCCATCATTCATTGCAGCATGAAGCTTTTTTGTTTGTCACCGTTGTTGTGATACATGTGCAAAATCTTGATATCTGCATGTGACCACAGGATGTGTTTTTCTCAAAATATCACATGCACATGCGTTTTGTCCATTTTCACAATAATTCATAATGTCAATGCTTTTGGTGTCTGTACTGCAACTTCACAATGTTTGGTGGCTATAAATGCCAAATATAAAACAAAACTCGTAATAACATCAGATGCTCAATTTGTGATGATTTTTTCATCATCAGATAAAAAGCTAACAGCATCTGATTTTGCTCTATTTTGGCTTCCTTTGCCTCAACTTTGTTTCACAAAGATAGTTACCGAAGCCAAAGATAAGCTAATACAAAAAGAACAAGGACCAAGATCCCAACTAAAGCTAACACTGTCCACCACAATGGTGAGTTCTAATGAAACAAATACCAACATTTAAACTCTGGTAATTATCAATAAAAGCAATAGATGTCTGACAGAAATAAAGTCAATCTAATCAGTGAAGCTGGTGATGCTGTTTGATCTTCCTCTGCTGAGATCTTGAGAGATTTATTGTCTTTGATTTGCAGTTGACTTTACCAAATGCTTAATAATCAGTTATTTGATCAATTATCTCATGATTCTTTTATGTTCATGATTTTGCAATTACAAAATGTAAATTACTTAAAAAACATGAGTTTAAATATAATGCATCCTGAGAGTGTATATTTGGTCCAGAAACAGTATAACATTTTGTCTAAATTAACCTTAAATTATATTAAAAATATGTCTACTAACCACATTTGAACTAGTTTTTAACCTTGTATGGAGGTTGCATGAACATCTATATCAGACGTGCAGAACACGTCAAAAAAAGACGTCATAAACACTTTCATTCAGTGGACGTATTTTCAACGTCTGCAAAGACTTCAAAAATATGTCTTTTGGACGTAACTTTGCCCAGTGGGAATGAACATGCATGTAATGTAATGCACAAGAAGTCACTAACATTAACTTAGGTAACAACTGAAGTTTAATACTTTTAATCTTTACTATAATCCAATAAATCAGAATTGACAGTGTAGAGGTTTCAATACCGTGCATCGCCATGGCCACTCAGAATCACCGTAATCGTATGTGATCTCTTCACCAGGACAGATGCTCCTTGTGGCAAATAAGCATAAGTGAGGTTTTCCATCCACAGAGATAGTCTTCATCCTGCTGTTTGGGTTAATATGGTCGTCGTTTACAAGTCGCCCGAGAGAACCGTCATCTTGGGCTGCATCGACACTAAACAAATGCCAGACAATATCAGCACTGAAAACTTAGGACCAGCAGAGATCATATTCTGTGTGATCACCAATCATTTAACCGTCATCACCAAGCTTTGAGAACACATAACTGATCATTTTAGCAAAACCTGTACTCTAACCACTGACATGTCCACTGCCACATTTTGAATCATGTAATTTAATTATCAAGTAAACATGTACATCAAACACTTGTACATACCAGAGGAGTTTTCCGTTGTAGCGAAACTCAAACATGAAAACTTTAAGTGCGTTATGATATATCCTTTGCCTCCGCTCATATTCTTCTTTGCTGATGAGGTGGCCTCTGTATTCCAGCAGGAAGTCTCCTTTATCAAACTCAGTACAGCTGAACACACCTCTCCCTGAACCACAACAGAGAGGTAAAACCATCACTGACAACAACATATAATCAACCTGAGACAACTTTATTACACAAGTCTCTTTAAAGGCATAGTTCAAGCAAAAAAAAAAAATTCTGTCACCATTGACTAACCATCAAATGGTTAGCAATATCTTCTTTTGTGCCCAACAGAAGAAAGAAACGTATAGAGGTTTGAGACAACTTGAGGGTGACTAAATGATGACACAATCTTCACTTTTGGGCGAACTATACCTTTAACTTGGCTCAATCAAAACATTTAACTCACCTTTAAAATCACTGATGAATCTGCCATCAAGCCCATTTTTGTCTTTCTGTAGAAGTGAAAACTGTATGGCCTCCTCCATTGGCTTGATCCTTCTCCTTCGCCTTTTCACTTCAGCCATCATTTCATGTGTCTGCTTTAATAATAATAATAATAACTGTTGGATTCCATTTGCCAGTATTACGTTTGTTTCTTTAAGCTTAAAAATGAATAATGACAGTTCTACTGGGACAGAATCTGATGTATACTGACCATATGCTGAATATATTATTTTGCCTGGTTATCTCTGTAAAAGTGCTTTGACAATCTGTATTCTATAAAGCACTATACAAATAAAGGTGTCTTTACTTATTATGTGCAGTAAGTTTTTAGAAGCAATAAGTAATAATCTCCTTAAACCAAGCCGAACAGTAGTAATATTTAACAGAACTGTCAGGGTACTGTACTGAAGCCCCTCCCCTTCACAGACTGTAGTCATGACAACACATTATTATGATGGCTAAACTATGTTTTATTACAGTTACAGTTATACTGTAAACGAAAAGCTAAAACTGACAAGCATTGCTGATTCTCGTCCGACGTTAACGTTACTGTTAACAGACTGACAATTAGTGTAAATACACTAGCGCCGTTAGCATCACGCACTAGCTGCTTTCTAACTAACGAGCAAAGAGCCTACAAGACACTCACGAACAAACTCTCAGAGAAACGGTTTAACAGCAGCCTAACTTACCTTTCATATAATGGTTGTCTCAAACAGGTTCACAGCATGTGTCTTCGCTTCAGGTGCAGATTCCGTCAGGTCCAAACCGGAAGTTACAAAACGTCACACTCGCTCTGATTAGAGCACTTGTAAACGGGATTTATAATATTTATAATAATAATAATATGTATTTAAATAACCATCTATAAGCCTTGGTGTTAACTTTACAGTTAGGATTAACGTTACATTAATAGCATTACATTAATTTTCTATATTAAACTGACTGATTACAGCTTTCAAGTCAGTTTCATACTTTATAATATGAAATTTAAGGAATACGTTTAATTGCAGGATCACTATGCACTTATATATTCATAAACAATCGATTAATTCTAGAAAATAATGTTTAAATAATTATTACACTGCATTAACTCACTTGTTTGAAGGAACATAGCGGCAGAATGTAGTCCCGCCCACCGGCGCCATTTTGTTTTCACGATTAGCCAATCAGCGGCCTCCAAACTTACACAAGTGTAAAATATGCACATTTTCGATGACGCAGATGTAGTACCGGGTCCGGGCAGCAGGGGCGCACTCTCGAGCTCAGAGGATACACTGTGTATAGTAAAATTTCAGGGTTTTGTGGTTTGTAAGGACATGGCACGAAACTTTGAGAGGGAGCATCTGGGACATAGAGAAAGGCATCTACACTGTCGGAATTATAAGGACATGGTCCCTGTCTTCATAAACCCAAATGTCCCTGTAATGCTGGTGCGTATTCAGGTCAAAAGTCCTCTTAAACCACAAAAACCAACACACACACACACACACACACACACACACACACACACACACACACACATACATATACGCATACACACACACACACACACACACACACACAAACACACACACACACACACACACACACACACACACACACACACTCACTCACTCTCACACACTACATATACACATACACACACTCACACACACTCACATACACATACCACACACACACTCACACACACACACACACGAACATACACATGAACACACACACACACACGAACATACACACACACACACACACACGAACATACACATGAACACACACACACACACACACACACACACACAACACACACACACACACACACACTCACTCACCACACACACTCACTCACTCACTCACTCACTCTCACACACATACATATACACATACACACACTCACACACACACACACACACACGAACATACACATGAACATACACACACACACTCACACACACACACACACACAAACATACACATGAACATACACACTCACACACACACACACACACACAGGCACGCACGCACGCACGCACGCACACACACACACACGCACACACACCTACAGCAGGACTCAAGATGCATTTGATTTTGAAAAACAACGCAGCTCTTAAAATCAAAACCAGGTATTCTGACCATAAAGTATTTTAATCTCTACTAGATGCTTTTTATTGCCCACTTCATCACAAGCGGTTATGGATTTTTTTATTATTTATATAATGTTATTAAAGTAAATATATACTGTGTATATATATATATGGAAAATTATTATTTTCAACCTTCATTCTGACCCTCTCTCTTTAACGACCTGTTGTTAAGGGGCGTGTCCTTTAAGGCCTCTCAGTAATCGGCTGCTGTTATGATTGGCTAACGTCACTACATAGGAAACAGTATGAATGCCCCCTCGTTATGGCATATTTTGAGTGTCATTTCCAGACAAAGCAGTATATGAAATCACGTACTTATAGTGTGTGCTGCAGCTGCAGTCAGATCTAGTACCGCTTCATTTCTTTGTGACTCTCTATGACACTGTGCCTCGTTCACAAAACAACACGACCCGGGTCAAACTATCCACTTTTTCCTTACGCTGGGCTCCGTCTGATATCTGTACAAAGACGTGAACGAGCTGTTTAAACCAAACATGTCAAAGCGAACGATCTTTCACTGCATTATTTGTCCGGACGACAGACTCAGACAGTGAACCGCATCCAGTGTACTCCGCCTGTAGGGCGGAGCCTATACTGAGAAGAAGACTATTCGTCGATGTCTCGCTCTGGAGGCGGTGCTTATGCAAATTTGCCCTTGTGATGTCATCATGCACCTCAGATCCAAAACTAGTCTTTTTTTCAGCTTGATTAAATAAATGCTTTGTTTATAATGAGGAGGATGGCATAAAAAACTCTTATATGCTAAAAGATTGATTTCTCATGACCCCTTTAATGTTTGCCTTTAGCCCTGTTATATTTTCTGAAATATACTCAGGTGTAAGTGTAACATCCAATCTTCAGTCATTACAACTTTAAGCATGTTAAAGGATATGACTGTGTTTATGTGCTTGGTCTTGGTTATTAATGCAGCTGCACAATTAGACATACATCATGTCCACTGTAACAGATGTAGACAGGTGGTGCTGGGGGAGGAGGAGGGTGTCGGAGGAACAGAGATATCTGGTTTTACTGTAGATATATGAGTGAATATGAGAATACAATGCGATTGCTAGCAGATCACATGTCAAGGATATATCGGCTTGTATCAAATAGAGTTTCCTGAATGAACTTCGTGCTCATTGTCTTATTTCTGTTTTTACTTGTTGTCAGCCATTGCTCAGTGGAATATTTACAGAGGAAATATTGGTCATTAGTGCGGTTCAAAAGTCCAAAACCTATCAAAACAGTACTTACCAAACGCTTTGTATTTGTAGTGGAAGATTTAACCTCGTCGACCACAAGAAAACATTGTCAATTCTGTAACACTTATCATTATCAGTCTCAATGGAGAGTTTCTGGAGGGCCTATAGATTTGCTGATAGAGTGGATCGAACCCTAGCCAGGACCAGCGTAGTCTTTGGAGTAAACAGAGGCTTGTGTACACAGAGGATCTAAGAGTACTTAGAAAGCAATGAGCTCCAGGGCACACAGCAGCGATTACAGGACCTGATAGAGCACAGGAGCTACTGTGTTATTCCCACTCATTTGAAGTGACTGCCATCAAAGCACTGATGTAACGCCACTTAGTTAATTTTTAGAATTGTGAGATATAAACTCACAATTGCGAGAAAAAAGTCAGAATTCTGAGTTTATTTGACGCAATTCTGACTTTTTTCTCGCAATTGTGAATTTATCTCACAATTCTGACTTTTTTCTCGCAATTGAGTTTAT
>JAPDDN010000688.1:27500-47500 GCA_027422405.1 Ptychobarbus kaznakovi
GTCCCTTGGACATATTTGCGAGAGGATCTGCTTCAATGTGATCATCCTGAATGACCGTTTTACCAGGGCGTGATTCAGGAGTCTGAGATCTAGAATAGGTCCCCGTATTTTTTGGGGGACGAGGAAGTAGCGGCTGTAGAAGCCTGACTCGCTCTGGGCTGGAGGAACGACTTCTATGGCTCCCTTTACCAGCATATTCAGCACTTCTGCGTGGAGGACTTGAGTGTCCTTGCTACAAACTGTGGTGGCGAGCACACCGCGGAAGCGCGGTGGTCTCCGAGCAAATTGGAGTGTATAACCTTGTCTTATCGTAGCCATTACCCACTCTGACACAATGGGGATGGCCTGCCAGGCCTCGGCCCGTGTGGCAAGAGGTTGAAACAGCTTTAAAGACTGGCTGCATAAGGGCAGGGCACTTATGGTAGGCAGAAGAGGATATTTGCTCTCTTTTTGAAAATGTATGTGTTTTATTTTGTCCGCTATCACAGCGATTGGATGCCTGGGCGCTAGAGTGGGCCCGTGGGGAACCAATAACTCACTTCCCTCTGCACCCAGCGCTGAGCAGGGTGACAAGAGGCACATTAGAAACTGCTTGCGGGGTGGTCCGGCAGCAGCGAGACTTGGGCCCCTCCTCTTTCTGCCTGGCTGATCAGAAGGACTTCTGAGGCGCCGGATCCAAGACGATCTTTGGTCGGGGTCCCTGGCGCTTCGGGAAGGAGTAGCATCTTGCTGAGCGGGAACACCCTCTATCCTGCCAATTCTTAGGAGGTCGGAGCTTGGGAGTGGCTGGTGTTGGGGCGACTGGAAGCAGCAGAAGAGCTGGTGCATTTCGGGAGGAAGTGTCGCATCGCTTGAAATGACTTTTGAGCCTCCGTAAAATGTTCCGCAAAGCCCTCCACAGCTGGCCCGAACAGGCTGTTTGACGAGACCAAAGCGTTGAGGAAGGGAACCTTGTCCGCCTCTTTCATCTCCGTCAACATGAGCCAGAGGTGGCGTTCCAACACTACCAGGCTGGACTTCGACCGCCCGATGGCCTGGGCGGTGGCTTTGGTGGCATGTTGGATCGCCATAGATCGTTGGATCTATCGCCATAGATCGTTGGATCTATCGCACTCCTCAGGTCCCTGAGTGAAGCTGCGTCATGACCGGCCTCCTCACTGGCGAGCATCTTGGCCTGGAAGACCTGGAGCACAGCCATAGAGTGCAGCGTCGAAACCGCTTGTCCAGCTGCCGTGTAGGCGCGTCCAGCGAGTGCAGAACTTTCGAGTTCTCGACTTTCATTCGATAGCTGTGGGCGGGCAGAGATGCGCGGCCACGGACTCATCCAGAGAGGGCAGGTGCTCGTATCCCTTCTCTTCAGCGCCGTCAATGGAGGTGTGGGCAGAGGAGGCAGAAGGACGGATGCGAGATGAGTAGAGGGCGCGCCACAATTTAGTGAGCTCTTCATGGACTTAGGGGAAGAAGGGGGACAAGCGTTGGTGGGGGGCTTGATGGCGCCCCGGGAGAAACCACTTGTCCAGCCTGCTGCGAGATGGCTCCTCAGGCAGAGACCACTCAAGCCCGAGCTCACTGACAGCCTTTGTCATCACACGGACAAGCTCCTCGTCCATTCTGGGTGTGGCGTTGCTTGAAGAGGACGGCGGCAAGAGGGCGGGGTCAATCACAGAGCCCGATAACTCTTCCGCGTCCGAAGCCGCCAGAAAAAGGCTGTCATTCATCTCGTTGTCACTCCCACCTAAACGAGATCATGTCGCTCGCAGCCGCGGAGGGACGCTGATCATGTTGAGTGAAGAGGACCGGCGAATGCTCTCTCTGTGGTGACGGCGAGGCATACGGGTACTGAGCCGACGTGAGCTCGCTTGTCTCCGACTGCTCGAATCCTCTGCCCCGCTATTTCTTCCTCACAGGTCCCTGGGAGGAAGAGAACGGGAGGGTGCGAGGGGCGGAGTCGCTTTCTGAAAAGAAAAGAAATCTGAGATGCGGCGGCGAAGATGCGGCGGTTCGTTTTTATAGCACTGCACGAACCAATGGACGTGCAGTTACACTGCGTGATTGAAAAGGCTTCAGTTGAAGAGAAAAAAAGTTTTTTTTTCCCATACAGCGTCTCCGATGCAGTACGAGTGAAATATCGAAAGGGAACTGTGATGTTTAGCAACTGTTAGGTTGTTTTAACTAACAGTAGAAAAGCTAGAAGAATAATGAAGCGCTGCAGCTCGAACCTCAGAGAAGGTTTGCTCACCATGATTTATTCTTCTGTTCTTACAAGCTTGTTTAATGTGCATAGGACATAATACCCAAATACAGATTTTTCTCACTTTTTTCGAAACTTAACACACAAAATGCAAAATGCCTCACATCTCTTGAAGCACTACATTCAAAATATCACAAACACATCGCAAAAGCAAACATTTGCAAACACCTTTACTGTAATATTACAGTTTATTCAGCTGCTTACACACATAATCTTTACTCGTCACACAGTTTCTGAAAGCTGACACTCAAACTGCAAAACCAGACACTAATTATCATATTTATATTGTGTGCGTGTCTGTCAGGCCGTGCTGAGGATACAGTAGCACAGAAAACGGTTGATGGATTGTTCTGTGTGTTCGGTGCTGACGTGTGTATTGTTGCTGATTGCAGTGAAGTGGAACCTGAATGACGAGCAGAAACATCTCAGGCTGAACATCTTAGAGAACATCACCACAGGCTGCATCTTCATCATAGTCGTCATCAATGTCTTCATCACTGCGTTTGGAGTTCAGCGGGCCAATGCAGGCGTGTGACTCCAGCTCTCTCAAACACACACACACACACACACACACACACACACACACACACACACACAACACACACACACACACACACACACACACACACACACACACCGCACACGCACTCGCACTCGCACACTCTCTCACACACACACACACACACACACACACACACACACACACACACACACACACTCACACACACACACACACACACACACACACACACACACACACACACACACACACACACACACACACACACACACACACACACACACACACACACTGCTCAGAAAGCTGATGCTGACCTCTGGTGGTGATGTACACACACACACACACCCACACACACACACACACACACACTCTCTCTCTCTCTCTCACACACACACTCACACACACACACACACACACACACACACACACACACACACACACACACACACCACACACACACACACACTCACATCACACACACACACACACACACACACACAGTCTCACTCAACCGTGTACAAGTGGATTCTACAGTACATGTTTTTAGATTCCCAGTGATGTCTGCTTCTCAGTAAGCTTTCACTTTTGCACTGCCAAACAACATACTTATCATCTTCTTTGATTATTGGTCATTTGAATGTGTGCTTCATTTTAATCTGTTTCAAAAACTGAATCATTTGGAAGTTTACAGTAGATTTTCTCAGATAGGCAGTCATCGTTATGGCACAGAACATGAAAAAGGAGTAAAAATTAGTCAAATATTTCATGTCTATTTGCATTTTTGATGCAAAATAAATACAGAAATGTTGTGGATTGACTTTGTTTTAACAATCGATAACTGAGTTTACTATGTTGGACATATATATTATATATATGATACTAGTCTTGTACAGTATTATATGTGCTGCTATCAAATAAAACAACTGAATTACATGACAGAGCATCAGTAACATCAGACATTACATAATAAAGGCTTGAATTAATACACTGAATAACTCATTTTAATGCAAATATTAAAATATGAATTAATAAAAAAATAAATTAACTTACAGTATAACTAAACGAGTTCACTAGCATTAATACTAAAAGAGAACAGACCTTAAACAAGGAGAACGTGCCTCATAACAAGCGTCTGAATTATCTCTGTCTTGATTGAGAATAAAACACAATAAAGCACCTGTGCATGTGGGTCTGAACGCAGACTATATGTAGATTTACAGATGATTTAATAAAAGACTTGAATGCTACTTTTCACAGGCTACACAATACAATACAGTTTTAGCCCGTAATGATACATTGCATAGAAACACTAACCAAACATATTTAATTAATTAATTCCTATAAATACAGTGTTTTTGTATCTGCAATACACTGTAAGAAATATGAAAAATATAATAGTGATGTTCCAGGACATTATCCGTTGTAACCCGAAAACACAAAATGCAATGCATAATTAAAAATGCAAGTAAAAAAACCTGTGGGAAAATCAATACAGAAAATTCATTCATATTAACATTATTTTTTACAGACTTTTCTTAATGTGTAATTAAAACTATAATTGTTCAGAATGTGAAGTTTTGCTTGTTTACTAGCTGATAAAAAAGTACAATTTTAATCGTTCAAAAATGTGTACGTTTTCAATAACTCAGTGTATTTAAAAATATTTATTTTAATATTGTATTAAGCATTTATATTATTTTACGAACAAATCTAAATGTAGATAAATATTTTTATAATAATTTAAAATAATAATTCAAGTGCGCCCTGGCTCTGCGGATGGTATGCTTGAGATTCGATTATAAATTTCCAGTGATTCAAGTACTTGTTTAAAAAGTTTGGATAAAAATTTGTACCTTGATTGGTTTGCAAAATGAGGATTTAAAATTGTACCTTTTTGGGAACAACAGGTTGTCGCTGGAGCAATACCCTTAAAAGGACATATTTGTTCCTGTTTTACCCCTAATAGGTACATATTAGTACCTCAAGGGTACGTATTACTACTCTAAGATACTAATATGTACCTATTAGGGGTAAAAAAGGAACAAATATGTCCTTATAAGGGTACTGCTCCAGCAGAAGAATTTCACCAATGCCTTGCTGACAACAGGCGCAGTGATTTTTCTTGTGGAAATCTGGTGGCCACACACATGATAGTTAGTAAAAACTGGTTACCCGTCTTAGTTTTTGGTAGTGGACGAACACAGTCTATCATCACATGTTCGAACGGTTCTCCATTCGCAGTTATAGGATTCAAAGGAGCAGGTAAAATACTCTGATTCGGCTTTCCAACGATCTGACGAGTACGACAGTAATGAGCAACATCTTTTTTTAATCCTGGCCAAAAGAGATGACTTAGAATTCTATTATATGTCTTGGTTAGGGTGAATCCCATTTCTCTGTCTTAACCCTTCCCCTTCGTCTTACCCCTAGCCCTTGTCTCTCGAAACCGAGTGGTAAGCACTAGGGGTGAAAACATACCCCTATGAAATGAGACGCCATTTGGTTACTGTTACGTCATCATACATCGTCGCTAGCTGCTGCTACGTCGCCAGAGGAGACAAGTGTTGATCACAAACTTGCCGTCTGCAAGTGTGTGTATGTCGATTGCGTGGGTTTAAGTGATGTTTTCTCTATTCAGAGAAATGCGGGACTGCTGTGCAAATCAGCAATGTAACGTTAGCGTGGAAAAATAGCGATTTTTAAAAACGTTTCAATTAAGAGCATGGTTGCAAATATATATGTACACGACTGTGTAGAGCACAAAACAAGACTGTCGTAATTTTTAAATCAATTATTTAAGACGAAAATACTCTCTGGAAGATCAGTGTGTTCTGGGTACCCCTTGGTTTCAAGTAAGCTTGCGAAAATGCTTGGTTTTAAGGGGTATCTACCCCTTTCCCTTAGCCCTACCCCTCGATCAAAACCAGAATTAGCCCTTACTCTCACGTGAACGCGCTAAACTAAGAGGAAGGGGTAAGACAGAGAATTGGGATTCACCCTAACTCCTAAATGACCAGCAAGCTGGTGATCATGAGCCGAGCACAAGACATGTTGACGATAGGAAAATGGGACCACAATCTGATAAACAACATCTAATCTAAATTCTTGTCAGCATGAGAACACCATTTCCTCATCAGTAAGTCATCGTTAAGAAAATAAGCAAATGTATTTCCCTCAGCTATATCAAGAGAAAAACCACAGAACTAAAAGAAGTGACAAGTGTTTTATCCTCTTTCTGCGCAGCAATACTTTTCTCACGTGACACAGGTAATTTAAGTAATTCTGCATCAGACACCTTGGTTTTCGGTATTTGAACTGTCTTTCTTCTCCAAATTCATATTCAGTGATGCCTCACCAGACAAAGGTGGGAACATGAATGAATTAGACAGATCAACTACATCACAGGCGGGGAAAATATCAGGGTAATTAATTGAGATCCCGGACGAGAAATTTTTTGTAGTGACGAGATTTGATGTAGTGACAATTTAGCGTGGTGATTACGTTATCGTTAAATTACATCATTTAGCACTCGACTTCCCCTGAAAATGAGTTGGCAACACTGAAAAAGCACACCTTTGTACCTTTCTTTATTCCTACAGGACAGTGTAGAAGTGACAGGAGTGGGAGAAATAGGGAGGCGGGATCGGTAAAGATCCTCGAGTCTGGATTCGAACTCGGGACGGATGCAGCGCAACACCTTTGTACCCGTTCTGCCCGTAAAAGAAACCGATACCTCAGAGTCTGATTACACCTGGTCACTTCATGCATTTGCTCTGATAGCTATTCGATCGTGAAGAGACCAGGTGTAAATGTCCTCCGAAATATAAATCTGACTGCTTCAGGAGGTCTGAGACGAAACTAGAATCATGACAGTATCCTACGATCAAACTTTTAATGGTAGATAAAGCATACAGATGTCCCTTTAATGGTTCTGCCCCAGCCATTGTTCCCCATAAGGTGCGATTGTGGCATATTTGCCTTAGTGAGTGAGTGAAAACGTGAATGCATGAGCTTTAGCTGTCATCACACTGTCGACGAACAGCTGCAGCTTCTAATGCAGGTCAGTAACTCTTATAACCATCACATTTATGATTCGAAGCAAAGGGGAACAGAATTATATGGAAGCCCGTTTCCGCCACGGAATGAAAAAAAATTAAAGGTTATTGCAACTTTTTATCTCACAAATCTGACTTTTTTTTCTAACAATTATGACTTTTTATTTCACAGTTCTGACCTTTTTTTCACGTAATTCTGACTTTTTCTTGTAATTCAGCCTTTTTTTTACGCACTTCTGACTTTTTTCACGCAATTATGCCTTTTTTCTCGCAATTCTGACTTTCTAGTAATTTAGACTTTTTATCGCAATTCTGATAACATCAGTCTTTTTTTCCCTCATCAAAACTGGACTTTTACATTTTTATATTCAGTGACAGAAAAGTTATTTTTTTTCCGCAATTCTGACTTTTTTCTAGTAATTCAGACTTTCTTCTCGCAATTAAGCCTTTTTTTAAGCAATTCAGCCTTTTTTTGAGCAATTCTGACTTTTTTCCAATAATGACTTATTTCTCGCAATTCTTAATTTTTTTCTTGTAATTCAGACTTTTTTTAAGCGATTCTGACTTTTTTAACTAAATTATGACTTTTTTCACTCAATTCAGACTTTTTTAAAGCAATTATGACGTTTTTTAAGCAATTCTGACTTTTTTTCTAACAATTCTGATATCAGTCTTTTTTTCCTCCTCAAAACTGGACTTTTAATTTTTCTTATTCAGTGACGGTAATGTAATTTTTTTCCGCAATTCTGACTTTTTTCTCCCAATTCTGACTTTTTTCACGCAATTCTGACTTTGTTCTCACAATTTCGACTTTTTTTCCATTAATGCCTTTTTTCTCGCAATTCTGACTTTTCCTAATAATTATGACTTTTCCTCTCAGTTCTGATAACATCAGTCTTTTTTTACCTCCTCAAAAATCTGGACTTTAACTCACAATTGCGAGCTTATATCTCACAAATCTGTGAAAAAAAGTCACAATTGTGAGATAAAAAGTCGCAATAACCTTTTTAATTTTGCTATTCAGTGGCGGATATGTTTGTGTACTTTTAGTGAAATAAATCTACGAAGTGTTGCAATATGTAGACGATGGATAAACATATGGGGGTCTAGTCGAAGAAAATGACAGACATATTATTGATGATGAATTTATAAGTTAAAAACTCTTCCAATGCAGACAATCCGTGCATGTTTGATAAGTAACCGCATGGCGCTGCTGGCCAAATGAATGTGTGGATCTAATGCCATTCGCTCATGGTTTAGTTATAAGTGTTTCTGAACTCTGACCATCAAGGTTCCTGCAGAGTTTAACTCCCACCAAACTCACCTGCTGCCTGTAGCAATCCTGAAGACCTCGTTCAGCTGTGTTTAATCAGCTCTCATTCAGAAAACTAATGATCAAAAAGTGCACAGTATTATAATCTGCTCAACATCTGAAAGGAATGCAGAATGGTATTCAGTTTTTATTCACACATTATATCCAGAGGCACCAACACTAGCTGAAATCTCCACATTTCAAAGCTTGCTTTGGTTTTTAGTTTGCGTACAAAAACAAATCTACACAGTTGAGACTTTGATTCCATGAGGATATAATGATTATTTCAAGTGCGCATCAATAAAGCATATTTACAGAATGTCCTTAGAGAGAATTATGCGTTGGTTGAATTTTTTCATATATTTTAAATAAAAAAATGTATATTAACAGATAAGTGAAAATAATCGGTATCAAGTGCAATAGCATGTTAAGTGCAAAGAAAATTCAATACACACAATAATCAAAAAAACATAACAAAACAACACGTGACGGAGTTCCAGTTCTCAGTTGAAGTCTCGTCTCATGACTAGTCCCCGTTTGCACGGTCATCAGCACATCCTCATATGGATGTCATCTGGACTGGCGGTGGATGTGGGCTGAACCAGTGCGGTCCGGTCTGGAGCGGCCTGCAGAAGTGTCTGTTCCCTGCAGTGCCACGGGGGACAGGGACGGGGCCCATGTGTGTGTTTATGAGGTAGTCAGTGGGTGGGCTGAGTATCAGAGAGAACTGGGACGGATGGATGCTCGGAGGACAGGGCTTCCCTTGATGAAGACACCTGCAAAAAAACACCAACTTAACTTGAACAGACATGACCAAACTAGACTCACCAACAGCAGGTTACAACATCAATACACGACAAGAAACAAAGGCAATGACATGGCTACTTATAGCAAACAAGACTGGACACATGACAAGAATCAACAAATGAGAACACAATCAACAAGAGAACCAATCAGAACGTGACACACGGAACAAGAGAACCAATCAGAACGTGACACACAGAACAAGAGAACCAATCAGAACGTGACACATGGAACAAAAGAACCAATCAGAACATGACACACAGAACAAGAGAACCAATCAGAACATGACACACAGAACAAGAACCAATCAGAACGTGACACACGGAACAAGAGAACCAATCAGAACATGACACACTGAACAAGAGAACCAATAAAAATGTGACACACAGAACAAGAGAACCAATCAGAACATAACACACAGAACAAGAGATCCAATCAGAACGTGACACACAGAACAAGAGAACCAATGAGAACGTGGCACACAGAACAAGAGAACCAATCAGAACGTGACACACAGAACAAGATAACCAATCAAAACGTGACACACAGAACAAGAGAACCAATCAGAACATGACACACGGAACAAGAGAACCAATCAGAACGTGACACACAGAACAAGATAACCAATCAGAGCATGACACATGGAACAAGAGAACCAATCAGAACTTGACACACAGAACAAGAGAACCAATAAAAACGTGACACACAGAACAAGAGAACCAATCAGCGCATGACACACGGAACAAGAGAACCAATAAAAACGTGATACACAGAACAAGAGAACCAATCAGCGCATGACACACAGAACAAGAGAACCAATAAAAACGTGACACACGGAACAAGAGAACCAATCAGAATGTGACACACAGAACAAGAGATCCAATCAGAACATGACACACAGAACAAGAGAACCAATCCGAACAAGACACACGGAACAAGAGAACCAATCAGAACGTGACACACGGAACAAGAGAACCAATCAGAACGTGACACACAGAAAAAGAGAACCAATCAGAACGTGACACATGGAACAAGAGAACCAATCAGAACGTGACACACAGAACAAGAGAACCAATCAGAATGTGACACACAGAACAAGAGAACCAATCAGAACGTGACACACGGAACAAGAGAACCAATCAGAACGTGACACACAGAACAAGAGAACCAATCAGAACGTGACACACGGAACAAGAGAACCAATAAAAATGTGACACACGGAACAAGAGAACCAATAAAAACGTGACACACGGAACAAGAGAACCAATAAAAACGTGACACACGGAACAAGAGAACCAATCAGAACGTGACACACTGAACAAGAGAACCAATAAAAACGTGACACACGGAACAAGAGAACCAATAAAAATGTGACACACTGAACAAGAGAACCAATAAAAACATGACACACGGAACAAGAGAACCAATCAGAACGTGACACACAGAACAAGAGAACCAATCAGAACGTGACACACAGAACAAGAGAACCAATCAGAACGTGACACACAGAACAAGAGAACCAATCAGAACTTGACACACAGAACAAGAGAACCAATAAAAACGTGACACACGGAACAAGAGAACCAATAAAAACGTGACACACGGAACAAGAGAACCAATAAAAACGTGACACACGGAACAAGGTTCTAGGCCTGAACCAATCAGAACGTGACACACTGAACAAGAGAACCAATAAAAACGTGACACACGGAACAAGAGAACCAATAAAAATGTGACACACTGAACAAGAGAACCAATAAAAACATGACACACGGAACAAGAGAACCAATCAGAACGTGACACACAGAACAAGAGAACCAATCAGAACGTGACACACAGAACAAGAGAACCAATCAGAACGTGACACACAGAACAAGAGAACCAATCAGAACTTGACACACAGAACAAGAGAACCAATAAAAACGTGACACACGGAACAAGAGAACCAAAAAAAACGTGACACACAGAACAAGAGAACCAATCAGAATGTGACACACAGAACAAGAGAACCAATCACAACTTGACACACGGAACAAGAGAACCAATAAAAACGTGACACACGGAACAAGAGAACCAATCAGAACGTGACACACAGAACAAGAGAACCAATCAGAACATGACACATGGAACAAGAGAACCAATCAGAACATGACACACAGAACAAGAGAACCAATCAGAACATGACACATGGAACAAGAGAACCAATCAGAACGAGACACGTGGAACAAGAGAACCAATCAGAACGTGACACGGAACAAGAGAACCAATCAGAACGTGACACACAAAACAATAGATCCAATCAGAACATAACACACAGAACAAGAGATCCAATCAGAACGTGACACATGGAACAAAATAACCAATCAGAACGTGACACACAAAACAAGAGAATCAATCAGAACATAACACACAGAACAAGAGATCCAATCAGAACGTGACACATGGAACAAGAGAACCAATCAGAACGTGACACACGGAACAAGAGAACCAATCAGAACGTGACACATGGAACAAGAGAACCAATCAGAACGTGACGCACGGAACAAGAGAACCAATCAGAACATGACACACGGAACAAGAGAGCCAATCAGAACGTGACACATGGAACTAGAGAACCAATCAGAACATGACACACAGAACAAGAGAACCAATCCGAACATGACACATGGAACAAGAGAACCAATCAGAACGTGACACGTGGAACAAGAGAACCAATCAAAACGTGACACGGAACAAGAGAACCAATCAGAACGTGACACACAAAACAATAGATCCAATCAGAACATAACACACAGAACAAGAGATCCAATCAGAACGTGACACATGGAACAAGAGAACCAATCAGAACGTGACACACAAAACAAGAGAACCAATCAGAACATAACACACAGAACAAGAGATCCAATCAGAACGTGACACATGGAACAAGAGAACCAATCAGAACGTGACACACGGAACAAGAGAACCAATCAGAACGTGACACATGGAACAAGAGAACCAATCAGAACGTGACACACGGAACAAGAGAACCAATCAGAACATGACACACGGAACAAGAGAGCCAATCAGAACGTGACACATGGAACTAGAGAACCAATCAGAATGTGACACACGGAACAAGAGAACCAATCAGAACGTGACACACAGAACAAGAGAACCAATCAGAACGTGACACACGGAACAAGAGAACCAATCAGAACATGACACAGAACAAGAGAACCAATCAGAACATGACACACGGAACAAGAGAACCAATAAAAACGTGACACACAGAACAAGAGAACCAATCAGCGCATGACACACGGAACAAGAGAACCAATAAAAAAGTGATACACAGAACAAGAGAACCAATCAGCGCATGACACACAGAACAAGAGAACCAATAAAAACGTGACACACGGAACAAGAGAACCAATCAGAACGTGACACACGGAACAAGAGAACCAATCAGAACGTGACACACAGAACAAGAGAACCAATCAGAACGTGACACACGGAACAAGAGAACCAATAAAAACGTGACACACGGAACAAGAGAACCAATAAAAACGTGACACACGGAACAAGAGAACCAATCAGAACGTGACACACTGAACAAGAGAACCAATAAAAACGTGACACACAGAACAAGAGAACCAATCAGAACGTGACACACAGAACAAGAGAACCAATCAGAACTTGACACACGGAACAAGAGAACCAATAAAAACGTGACACACGGAACAAGAGAACCAATAAAAACGTGACATACAGAACAAGAGAACCAATCAAAACGTGACACACAGAACAAGAGAACCAATCAGAACATGACACACAGAACAAGAGAACCAATCAGAACATGACACACAGAACAAGAGAACCAATCAGAACATGACACACGGAACAAGAGAACAAATCCGAACATGACACACGGAACAAGAGAACCAATCAGAACGTGACATGTGGAACAAGAGAACCAATCAGAACGTGACACACGGAACAAGAGAACCAATCAGAACATAACACACAGAACAAGAGATCCAATCAGAACGTGACACATGGAACAAGAGAACCAATCAGAACGTGACACACAGAACAAGAGAACAATCAGAACGTGACACACAAAACAATAGAACCAATCAGAACGTGACACACAGAACAAGAGAATCAATCAGAACATGACACACAAAACAAGAGAACCAATCAGAACATGACACACAGAACAAGAGAACCAATCAGAACGTGGCACACGGAACAAGAGAACCATGACACACGGAAAAGAGAACCAATGTGACAGAAAGTGACACACAGAACAAGAGATCCAAATCAGAACGTGGCACACAACAAGAAACCAATCAGAATGTGACACACAACAAGAGATCAATCAGAACATGACACACAGAACAAGAGAACCAATCAGAATGTGACACACAGAACAAGAGAACCAATCAGAACATGACACACGGAGAGAGAACCAATCCGTGAACACAGAACAAGAGAACCAATCAGAACGTGAACACGGAACAAGAGAACCAATCAATCAGACACACAGAAAAGAGAATCAATCAGAAAGTGAACACAAGAGAACCAATCAGAACGTGACACACGGAACAAGAGAACCAATCAGAACGTGACACACGGACAAGAGAACCAATGACACACAGAAAAAGAACCAATCAGAACGACACATCCAACACAGAAAAAGAGAACCAATCAGAACGTGACACACAGAACAAGAGAACCAACCGAACAAGACACACGGAACAAGAGAACCAATCAGAACGTGACACACAGAACAAGAGAACCAAACAAGAGAACCAATCAGAACAAGAGAACCAATCAGAACGTGACACACAGAACAATCAGAACGTGACACCAAACAAGAGAACCAATCAGAACGTGACACACAGAACAAGAGAACCAATCAGAACGTGACACACGGAACAAGAGAACCAATCAGAACGTGACACACAGAACAAGAGAACAATCAGAACGTGACACACAGAACAAGAACGAACCAAACAAGAGAACCAATCAGAACGTGACACACGGAACAAGAGAACCAATCAGAACGTGAACACATTGAGGGCAAGGGAAGCATGAAGCAAACAGAACCGTCAGAACGTGACACACGGAACAAGAGAACCAATAAAATAAAAGCATGAACATGAGGGCAAGGGAAGCATGAAGCAAACAGGAACCGTGACAAAACCAAAACAGACCTTACAATAAAATAACTAAAAGACATTTTAAAACATGAAACAGTGACAAACCCAAAACAGACCTTACCCAAAAAAAGAAAAACAATTAGGTTTGTAGAAATGTGTCAGGTTTGTACTCTGCAGAAACAGTTTACCCAAAAAAAGAATGGGTGCCATCATTCACTCTGAATGTTTGTAGAAATGGGTGTCTCATAAAAACATCACAATAACCCACCACATATGACATCACAATAACCCACCACATATGTGAATGGGTGCCATCAGAATGAAGTCTGGATAAAAACATCACAATAACCCACCACATATGTCTTTCACTCATCACTTAATGGAGGACGCGTTATTAGGACGCGTTATTATGGATTATAGACTATTGTATTTTAGTTAAAAACTCTTAATGCTGGATTATTTTCAGCTCCAGATGTTAATTGATGGACTGGAGTGCTGTGATGCTTTTATCAGACTCTCATTCTGACGGCACCCATTCAGTGCAGAGCATCCATTGCTGAGACAGTATCGGTTTACCATGCAATGCAAAATACCTCTCCATCTGTTCTCATGACGAAACATTTAGCATGGCCTGAGAACGAGTGCATTTCCATGTGTGGGGTGACACTCATATACCGAGAGTTAGTGTTGGTTTCTTTATTAACAAAAAATGGTGTGATCCCAGAAATATCTCCATTCTGTCGCGCTCCTGCTCGCCTCATCTGGAACATCTATCCATTATCTGCCGCCCATTCTATCTGCCCCGGGAATTTTCATCAATCGTTATTACTTCTGTCTACATTTCACCACAAGCTGACACTAGCTCGGCTCTGTCCAAACTTCACGATGTGCTCAGTGGATACATCAATAAACATCCTGACGCTGCATGTATCATTGCTGGGGACTTTAACAAAGCCAATCTCAAGAAAGTCATGCCGAACTTTCATCAGCATATATCCTGTCCAACCAGAGGACAGAATACACTCGATCATTGCTACACTCCGCTCAAAAATGCCTACAAAGCCCACTCACTGCCGGCCTTTGGAAAATCAGATCATGTCGCCATCTTCCTCACACCGGAATACAAACAACGGATAGTTCAGGCTCCCCCGGTGAAGAAGGAAGTGACGCGCTGGTCCTCGCACTCTGAAGCCACGCTTCAAGCGTCTCTCGATGACGTCGACTGGGACATGTTTCGGGCGAGTTCATCTGACGTCAGCGAATTCACGGAGGTAGCATTGAGCTTCGTAAACACGTTAACCGAGCAGGCCACTGAAACGGTAACAATAAGGACTTTTTCTAATCAGAAACCGTGGGTGGACAGATCAATCCGTGAGGCGGTTAACCATCGATCTGCCGCATATAACGCCAGTCTGTTGTCAGGAAACATGAGTGAGTACAAGGCATCATGCTACTCTCTCCGTCGGGCAGTTAAAGCCGCAAAACGCCGGTACAGTGATAAAATTGAGTCACATTTCCAGCTCAACGACTCTCGACGCATGTGGCAGGGACTTAAGACCATCTGTTCCTCTGGAAATAACTCCTCCGCAGAGGTGAGAGCAGACCCACTGCTGGCCAATAAATTAAACACCTTCTTTGGCCGCTTCGAATGCAATGGCGGCGCGAATCTGCCAACCAGCACGTCAGGAAGCAGCAGACAGAGCAGCGATGATCATGTATTCACTCTGTCAGAGGATGAAGTTCGGAGGGAACTAAGGAGAGTGAACGTCAGGAAAGCAGCAGGACCCGATGGGATTACTGGCCGCGTTCTGAGGTCCTGTGCTGATCAGCTTGCTGGTTTGTTTACATCCATATTTAATGAGTCCCTCGCTACCTCTGTTGTTCCCACCTCCTTTAAAAAATCTGTCATAATCCCTGTGCCTAAGAACAGTAAACCCTCTTGCCTGAATGACTATCGTCCAGTTGCACTCACATCGACAGTCATGAAGGTTTTTGAGAGACTTTTAAAGAAACACATTTGCTCCTCCATCCCTGCTACTTTGGACCCTCTTCAGTTTGCCTATCGGCCAAATAGGTCTACTGATGACGCCATCTCTCAGGTACTGCACTCCTCCCTCACTCACATTGACAGGAAAAATGGCAACTATGTCAGGCTGCTATTCATAGACTATAGCTCAGCTTTCAACACTATAGTCCCCACCAAGCTAGCTGTCAAACTCTCAGACCTCGGCCTAAACACTTCACTCTGTGACTGGATTCAAGACTTCCTCACCGGCAGACCTCAAGTGGTGAAAGTCGGCCAGTTCACCTCCAACTCCATCACCCTGAACATAGGAGCCCCACAGGGCTGTGTCCTGAGTCCCCTGCTCTACTCTCTTTACACCCACGACTGTGTGTCCTCTCACAGCTCCACTTCCATTGTTAAATTTGCGGATGATACTGTGGTTCTGGGCCTCATTGACAACAATGACGAGGCCGCATACTTGGATGAGGTAGAGAGACTTACATCATGGTGCCAGGACAACTGTCTCTCTCTGAACGTGAAAAAAACTAAAGAGTTGATCGTGGACTTCAGGAAGAGTCAGCAGCGGCCCTACACTCCTCTTATTATCAGTGGGACCCCTGTGGAGAGGGTGAGTAGCTTCAAGTACCTCGGTGTAAACATCTCCGAGGACCTGACATGGACTGCACACATCCAAACACAGGTCAAGAAAGCCAGGCAAAGACTGTACCATCTGCGACAGCTGAGGAAATTCAGGGTCTCACCAGCAATCCTGAAAACTTTCTATTCAGGGGCCATAGAAAGTGTACTGACTCAGTGCATCTCAGTGTGGTATAGCAACGCCACAAACCAGGACTGCAAGGCTCTACAGAGAGTTGTGCGCTTAGCTGAGCGCATCTCAGGGTCTGCTCTCCCCTCTCTGCAGGACATCTACCTCAAACGCTGTAAAAGCAGAGCTGCAAAAATCATCAAGGACTCGAATCACCCTGGTAACCATCATTTCTGTTTACTGCCATCTGGCAAGCGCTTCAGGAGTATGATGGCAAAAACTGAAAGACTGAGGAGGAGTTTCTTCCCTCAGGCCATCAGGCTCCTAAACTCAGTCTCATAACATCATTACATCCACAGGACTCAATTTAATAAACTGTTAACACATCCATTATTCTCCATCATCCACACTGCTGCTATGTGTACATACCCGGTTAAACCTATTTGCACATTCTCTTGCACATCCGTGTTTTTTTTTTTTTTTTTTTTTTTATATTATTAATCCACAGTATACTGTATTGCACACTTTATCTCATTGCACATCTTACTCATTTTATTGTATTATTTGTTCCCTTTTTCATTCTCACCTATATTATATATATATTCTCTTGTGTTATGTTTCATTGTTTTATTGCTTATGTTATTTTTATTTTATTGTTATTATTATTTTTTTTTGCACTTTCCATTGAGCGGACCTGTTCTGACCTACATTTCACTACTGATTATACCCCGTATGATTGTGTATGTGACAAATAATAAAGAACCTTGAACCTTGAACCTTGGTCGTGTTTGGACAGTACCTGCAGGCGGTGAGGACGAGGTCTCCGTGGCTGTCGATGTGTTTGTCTTTGTGCAGTCTCTCTCCGTTGTTGTTGTTGTTGTTGTTGTTCTTGTGGTTTGTGGTTTTCTGGCTGCGTAACACCTCTCTCTGCAGCTCCGCACCCTCAACGTCTATTTGTTGCCAAAACTCTGACGCATCAGTTTTTCTTGCCCTACACAAGACACACTCATTACAGTCATCAGCGTCAGTGCTGGCTAAAACTGACTTCCTTCACATCACTGACGCAAGCTCTTCTGAGTCATGTCCACTTGGGTTTACTGACAACATTTGAACACAGGGTTTTGGAGAGACTGCTGAAATATGTGACCCTGGAGCACTTAAATCGATGGGGTATATTTGTAGAAATAGCCAATAATACATTGTATGGGTCAAAATTATAATTTTTATTTTATGCCAAAAATCATTAGGATATTAAGATCATGTTCCATGAAGATATTTTGTAAATTTTCTTCCATAAATATATCAAAACTTAATTATTGATTATTAATATGCATTGCTAAGAACTTAATTTGAACAACTTTAAAGATGATTTTCTCAATATTTATATTTTTTGCACCCTCAGATTCCAGATTTACAAATATTGTCCTATCATAACTAACCATACATCAATGGAAATATTATTTATTCAGCTTTCAGATGACACTTATGACTGGTTTTGTGCTCCAGGGTCACATACAAACACAACCTATTGCACAATTTCAGTAGATAAGTGTATAAAATATACTTCAGCGTACTTTTTAAAAGAGTATTTGTTGGACACTTGATTGCGTGTTAATTTAAGAGTGTCTTCATTACACGTCACAAGCCCTTACTATAGCAATAACGGGAAATTACGCATAATTACAAGCAATTACGCTAAACCCTAACCCTATAGTGTTCGCTTTTTGTTGTTGATTACAGTTACTTAGCACTTAATTGGATAATTACAGTGTAACAAAGAGACAGTAAACTAAAATACATATAAAAACTGCTATTAAATGAAAGTTAAAATTCATATTTAATGCAATAATTTGCATTTTTACATTTTTAATGATGAACATTTATATTTTTAATGATGCAGTTGCAATTTAGTACATTTAAATACATTAATTAATACATTAATACAGTTACAATTATTATCAAGCAATTAACATCAGAATAAGTGTGCTTCTTTAAAGCATGACAAAATATTATTAAAACATAAGTGCAATTTCTAAAAGTATATTTAAGTATGTTAAGAAACAACACATACATGTCTTTTTATCTCATGAATATTACATTATAAGTAAGTTTTTTCAGATTACACGTTTCTGATTTGAAGCACACTACAAGTGCACACTTAATAGAATCAAGCACACTTATTTCATGGTTTAAAGCTGTAGACGATGAGCGCTCTCTCACCTCTCCATCTTTCTCCTCTCCTCGCGCTTCACGTGTCTCACCAGACACGAAGTGATGAAGATGAAGCTCAGGAACAGAATGATAGCTGAGCTGATGAAGGACACCAGAAGAGCTAAACGAAAGCCCTCATCCTCGAACCGAGACAAAGCTGCACAAACACAGAGCGTGACAGATGCTCAGTCAAAGTCTTGGTGAACAGAAGAGACCGCTTTCTTATTTGAACATGTTTTCTATGAGACTCGGAGCAGTTCTGAATCCTAATATGCTGTTATTTCACCTAGTAAACGGACCTGTGTGTCTTCAGTTTTGTATTTAGTGTTCACACAGGGATGCATGTGTGCTGTTTGTGATGCTTGAGTTAATTATATCATGTGTTTGTGTTTTCTGAACGAGAACATGGTTAAAACGGTGCAAAATGATGCCGTTCGTGTCGAGTTTTGCAGAAAACACTGAGCAAATTGGAAAGTTTTGAGAACTGTATGAATTATTTGGGAAATTGTGCCAAATTAATCAATTATAGTGTGTTAGAAATCGAGAAAAGCTGTTATTAAAGATCATGTTCCATGAAGATATTTTGTACAATATATCAAAACTTAATGCATTGCTAAGAACGACTTTAAAGATGATTTTCTCAATATTTAGATTTTTTTGCACCCTCAGATTCCATATTTTCAAATATTGTCCAATCATAACAAACCATGCATCAATGGAAAGCTTATTATTATTATATGATGCATAAATCTCAATTTCACAAACTGACTCTTATGACTGGTTTCGTGCTCGTTTCTGAGAGGCTCACGTTTACACTCCGGTGTCCTGCCGCTCCAGTGTGTGTTATTGCTGCTCCACACGCAGGCCATCTGACCGCCGCTGACCACTCGGTGTCTGGACGGACACTGGAGGCTCATCACGCTGCCCAC
>JAPDDN010000688.1:52500-66497 GCA_027422405.1 Ptychobarbus kaznakovi
CACAAACACTTATGAGAAGGGTGGTGTGGATGGGTTACCTGCTGTCTGGTTGTGAACACTGCTCCAGTCCCCCATCACTGATGAATGAAAGCCATTCACACTGTGTCTGTGCTCCGCTTCTCCTGCGCAGTGCGCATGCGCAGACTGGAGCGAGGATTGAGGACACGCTGTGGCTCTCCTGCGCAGTGCGCATGCGCAGACCGGAGCGAGGATTGAGGACACGCTGTGGCTCTGCTCCGCTTCTCTTCACTGCTCTCTCCTGCGCAATGCGCATGCGCAGACCGGAGCGAGGATTGAGGACACGATGTGGCTCTCCTGCGCAGTGCGCATGCGCAGACCGGAGCGAGGATTGAGGACACGCTGTGGCTCTCCTGCGCAGTGCGGATGCGCAGACCGGAGCGAGGATTGAGGACACGCTGTGGTTCTGTCCTAGTGGCTTAATCTGCGTGTTGTGTTACTCATCAAGTCTCTGAGCATGAGGTGTGTTCAACACCAGGTGACCGATGAAGCTGTAAAATAACAAAACAGCAATATATAAACATTCAAAAGATTTTTATATGGCACAGCTCCCGCCACAAGTTTAACTTTAATTCTTAATAACTGTCAATAACTTAATAACCGAGGACATTTATAATATTTATTTTAATGTATCCTCATTACAGAAAAAAGAAACAAGAACGTATATGACCCTGGACCACAAAAATGATTTTTAAAAACCATTAAATATCATTCAATGTCATAAATTGAACACTCTTTTCACATAATTAAATATTCTCTAATGATGTTTTGATAATACAATTAACTACTGTTGCACAGCAAGAAGGCAGAGGGAAACCTCATCTGAAAGCTGAATAAATGATATTTCCATTGATGTATGGTTTGTTATACCTCTCCATCTGATCCTTTCATTACATACAGGACGAAGGTATTTGAAAATCTGCATCCAACTACACTGAATCTGAGGGTGCAAAAAAAATCTAAATATTGAGAAAATCATCCTTAAAGTTGTTCAAATGAATTCTTAATTTATCAATTAGCCTCATTTAAACCGATTTTTACACCACTGCACAGTCCTGTGAAACTTTCTTTGAAAAATTTGTGCCCAAAAAAATTAGCGTGAAGGGAAACACTTCCTTCAAATCTGTACAGAGGAATTATAATGTATTATAATTATAATTATAATACATCTCTGATGTTTTAAAGTGCTTTTTCCTATTTTGCCTATTATCTTCCAATGGAGTGATTAAACATTTCTTATTTCCGTTTGCATTCAGATTATTTTTCTTACCCAATAGCGGATAATTGTACTTGTTTTATTAAAATGCTTAAAAGAAATCCCCCAGGAAACAAGACATAATAATATAGATAATTTTTTCATATATAATTTGACATTTTTAGATATTTGTTTGAAATAAGACAAACTACTCAGAAGAAAATCAATTTTGCAGTTTTGATGAATATATGGTATTTAAACTTCGCTACACTATAAAAAGGGAGAGGAGACAGATAGAAACTGGTTTACATAAAAACGCTCCGACCAGGTTAGGTCACAGCGTATTACCGCGGTATGACCATTAAGTTACTCTCTTTCTGACGGGCTTGACTTACACTGCTTTCCCGGGTTTGACAAACCTCCCTTTTGAAACGGAAAACCCAGAGTTTCCCTCATTTCAGGTTAACATCTCCGAGTTTTCCTTAACCTCCTTTCTGAAACGGGCCCCAGGTGACCGATGAAGCTGTAAAATAACAAAACAGCAATATATAAACATTCAAAAGATTTTTAAACTACAAGTTTATGGAGGACATTTATACCTCATTATATATGACTGGACAAAAACCAGATAAATTGAGATGTTTTGATGTTGCATCATCTGAAAGCTGAATAAATGATATTTCCATTGATGTATGGTTTGTTATGATCCGATATTTGAAAATCTGGAATCTGAGGGTGCAAAAAAAATCTAAATATTGAGAAAATCATCCTTAAAGTTGTTCAAATGAATTCTTAGCAATGCATATTAATAATCAAAAATTCAGTGTGGACTGGTGATTATTTCTGGGGTCATTCTGAAATCCATAATAAGGGGTTCCTGATTAATGCACGGCCTGCATCGGTTTCTATGATGACCATTAAACACAATATTAATGATCACCGTTTGGTCTAAAGGCCTTATCTCAAAGAGCTGCTGGCTTGAACAGGGAGTTAGCAGATGTCAGTTCAGCAGGATAATGAAGTGAAAGTAGGTATTTAAGAGCATGGCAAAGGCAGATGGAGAGGCTCAGAAAGCAGAACGAGGCAGTTTAACAGAAAGACATCCGCTGGATGAGATGCCCTCTGGTGCCACTGAACAGAAAGCATCACTCATGCATTATCCCTCCTGCAAACTCTCGGACATTTGGGTCCTTTCAGTTTGTATGTTTTGATCATATTGCCAGCTGCATACATTTTGGCACACTTTTATTGGAATTGTACTATTTCACCCACATTTCCTTTAATAAATATATGTTGGGCTAGGTGCACATTAGTTCCTCTCAGGACCTTAAAGGGACAGTGCACCCAAAAATGAAAATTGTGTCATCATTTACTCATCCTCAAGTATTTCCAAACCTATGAATGTGTTCTGAAGTTATTCTGATGAATGTAGGAAACATAGCAATATTGTTTTTTTCCTGCTATGGAAGTCAATGGTGGCCCTGATTATAAACTTTCTTCAGAACAAACACATTCATACAGGTTTGGAAATACTTGAGGATGAGTATATGATGACATAATGTTCATTTTTGGGTGCACTGTCCCTTTAAGGACAAAAATGTCCACATTGAAACCCATTGAAACTGCTGTTTTAATCACAGTGACGTTTAACTATAAAATTATTACATTTTTTGTTAATAGGCTTTCATTCTGTTGGCAAGGCTTCACGTTTTACTATTTTATACCAGATGGTGCCATTTTTTTCAGGTTTGGCCGATATTTGCTTTATTACAGCCAAATTGATAAATACTGCAGCTATATGTGTGTGTGTGTGTGTGTGTGAGAGAGAGAGAGAGAGAGTGTGTGTGTGTGTGTGTGTGAGAGAGAGAGAGAGGAGTGTGTGCAGTGTGAGAGAGAGAGAGTGTGTGTGTGTGTGGAGAGAGATGTGTGTGCGTGTGTGTGTGAGTGTGCGTGCGTGCGTGCGTGCTGTGTGTGAGAGAGATAGAGAGTGTGTGTGTGTGTGTGTGTGAGAGTGTGTGAAAACTTTTGAACAGAATGAAAATGTGTATATTTTTCTTGTTTTGCCTAAATATCATATTTTTTCATTTAGTACTGCCCTTCAGAAGCCACAGAAGATAGTTACATGTTTTCCAGAAGACAAATTAAGTTAAATTTACCCTGATCTTCAAATTCAAAAGTGTTCACGCCCGGCTCTTAATGCATGGTGTCTCCTTCTGGAGCATCGGTGAGTGTTTAAATCTTCTGTAATAGCTGCGTACGAGTCCCTCAGCCGTCCTCGGTGTGAAAAGATGGATCTCAAAATCATACAGTCATCGTCAAAGGTGTCAAATACACAAAAATGCTGGAAAACCAAAGTATTAGTGTGAGCTGAAGGAATCACAGCAGACAGTTTAACTGTTCAGGACAAACGCAGGACTCATGAACAACTATCACTAAACTAATAAACACAGCTGTGGATCGTGCAGACAACAACACAGTGTTAAGAACCAAGGGGGTGAAAACTTTTGAACGGGGTCATTTTTATAATTTTCTCTTATGTAAACGTGGAATATATTATTCAGGTCAGTACTTAATAAACAATAGCATGCATTTTGTATAATCCCTCATACTTGGTAAAATACTCAACATATTGCAGATTCTGCAAGGGGGCGGGTGTAAACTTTTGACTTTAACTGTATGATTGAACAAGATTCTGCAGATAAGGGAAATCAGCACCACGCTATTCCAAGAAACTACTAAATCATCACACATTCAGGGGTGCGTTAGTCAGCTAACGATGCTTTTGGGAAATGCAAACCCAGATCAGCAAGACTATTTCGTGTTTTGTGGAAGAAATATGTCCATTTCTGTGGTGAAGCATTGACAATGAGAACATGCTAACTGTGAAGTTAAATGTGCCTAGTGCTGGAACGCATTAATAATAATGTCTCATAATAACCATCGGTGACCAGACACTCTTTTATTCATTGATATGCAATAAGACAGCTTTTGTACACATAAAATGCATTTAATAATACTGGTTCTGAGTCAATATTAAAAGGGAAGCGAATGCAATGTTTACATCATTAATTACATATTGACCATGTACAGTACTTCTGTTGTAGCCACAATACTGGTGCATACAAAAGAGAAGTGAGTCTTTAAAAGTGGCGTTCTTAAACCTAGTCGTCTCATCCAAACTTTATCTTAAAATACACACAACAGCGGAGTCTCCCTTCAAGCATTAAAATGGCACTTGCTCTAGAAGGGTGTAATATTGAGTGGCCTGCCACAGGAATCTCGTCATGAAGGCGGTTTCTCGTTTGCACAACACCGTTTGAGGAACATACCATGAATAATCATGCTTTAGACGAGTTTATGAACACACTTGACTTGTGAAATTATGGGTGAAACACAACAGGGTTCACTCCGAACACCAAAGAAAAATTATGCATTATGTAAAATAAAGGCGATTTAGGAGCATTAAGATATTTGTACATTGTAACATTCGTATTTGGGATTGAAAAAAGTCTCGTTGGCATTCCTGTAACGTGTGCAATATTGAGTGGTCACTATAAATATGATAAAAATGTGCTTTCAAAAAAAAATCAACACATGACTAATTATGTATGAACTTAAAATTGTACCAAAATGTGTGAACACTACACAATTGAAATATATCATAATTTTTCTTGTGTATAATAATGAGAATTTGGGGTGAAATGTGCATGAAAATAATAGCAAAAAACAAGCTTATTTTTTAATGCATTATTATGTCTTCCCGTTGTTTTGTGTGAAATATGATTTTGAGTTGGGTGTGTCTCTTACTTGTGTTTTAAGGATTTCATCTTTTAAAATCATAAAGGGGTGCATGAAGGTTCGAACTGACAGTGAATCCCAAGAACGGTGACTTAATGCTTTAACTAATAATAACAAATGAAAAACAAAACATTCATCATATAGACATTCTCAACGTCTCCATCCAACAGTCAGGCGCTCTCACAATGAAGGCATGAGCCGCTGCTGAGAGAGCAATGATCGAAGGAAGGAAGGTAAAACAGATCTTCAAAAGAAAGAATGAGAAAGTGCTGAGGATAAAGTGATTTCAAGTAACAGGAGTTCTTTATAAAGGGGAGGGGCCAGAGGCGAGGGGAAGCATCTGATCTTGCGCCTCCCTTTACAGCATGTGACAGGAGCTCCAGATTCACAATCCTGAATCAGTCTGAACACGTTTGTCTCTTTCTTCTTCTCATGTCTCAGTCAGAGAGACCTAAGACAGACAACAATTACAGTAATCAATCTCTGCAATCTCATCAAATCAGTCACATACTTTTCCTATTGATTCTGGGCTGAAATATGACCTAAAGATAGTGTTTCTGAGATTTACCCAGAAACCACACACTGAAGAGCACAGAGATGCTCCCGAGTCTTTAACTCTGAATCCTCATGTATTGAAATCTTCCTATTTACGAAGCTGTTTTATAGGCTATAGACTATCGGATCAGATTCCCGCCGTAAGTATTGCAGTCACAGATACAAAAATAACAAGCGTGAAAACTACATTTAAAAACGCAAGTAAAAATATATTGCACAAGATTTAAAAATGAAAGCAACATTTTAAGAATAGCAAACAATGGTCACGGATAGAAAAATAATAAGAAGCGTACATAAAAAAAATATTAAATAATAAGCATGAATCAAAACTTTAAACACATTTAAAATCATATTGCACAAATTTGAAATATTAATGCAAAATTATCTGACTTAATTGCATTAATATTTAAAATTTGTGCAATATGATTTTTTATTTGTGTAACCCTGGAGCACAAAACCAGTCATAAGGGTCATTTTTTTCGAAATTGAGACGTCTGCATCATCTCAAAGCTGAATAAATAATATTTCCATTGATATATGGTTTGGACAATATTTGTAAATCTGGAATCTGAGGGTGCAAAAAATTCTAAATATTGAGAAAATCATCTTTAAAGTTGTTCAAATTAATTCTTAGCAATGCATATTAATAATCAATAATTAAGTTTTGATATATTTACGGTAGGAGATATCTTCATGGAACATGATCTTAATATTCTAATGATTTTTGTCATAAAATAAAAATTATAATTTTGACCCATACAATGTATTGTTGTCTATTTCTACAAATATGCCTGTGCTGCTTATGACTGCTTTTGTGCTCCAGGAACACAGATATGATTTATGATCTATTTTTTTAAAGAGGTAAGGTTAATGTTACTTGTGTTTTAATCTATTCCCATGTTCAAAACAGTTTTCCTGTAATCAAATTCTATAATAAGAGTCCTTTCTACCATGACACAAGGAAAAATGTGACACAGATATTACAAAACGCATTTATTTTTGATAAAAGTCAGGGGCATTCAATTCAAGTTCCAAGAGGCGCGGCCGCTATATTTTATTCCAAGAAAAGGTCCGGACAAAAATTTGTAATAAATAAAATACATATATTTTTACATGTAGATTCATGCGAGGGCATGCGACAGAAAACACAGTTTCTGTTCAGGGTTTTCCTCCTGAAATCTATACTATTTAAATATATCATAAGTCTACTAAAAATATCTACAATAATCAAAACGTTCTCATCTTGAGCAGAAAGATGCGTCCGCCATCTTGGAACGGTATTTTTGACGTCATTTACCATACTGTAGAGCCGTTCTGTGCATGATTGTGGCATCGTTTGACTATTCAGTGATTACTATGGTGAATGATGTCGAGTTTACCGCTGCAAAATGGCGAACGGCTTAGCAGCCCATAGAAACAGTCGCAAATGAGGAATCTATGTATAAAGCTCTATGGCTCTATAGATTACTGATGCTAAATGTAGATCAGAAACGTCTCGTCACATCTGGTTTGAACAGTCAGAGGCATAGGTTATAGAGAAATAAATAGATTGTAAGAAAAATATCTAGATTTGTTGCTGTTGTTGTTAAAATAATTATATTAAATAATTATACGTGCCGGCGCACGTCCAGAGAGAGAGAGAGAGAGAGAGAGAGAGAGAGAGAGAGAGAGAGAGAGAGAGAGAGAGAGCGAGAGCGAGAGCGAGAGAGAGAGAGAGAGAGAGACCGGGCTTGAATAAAGCACATTTGGCTTTAGATATAAATATGAGGATATAGCGCTGAAAGATATTTACCACAAACGACCCTGAGCCCTTGTTATGTGATCCGCTTAAAAATTAAGCTTAAAACTAGCTTAAAACATTGCTGCGGTTATGATTTGCAGATAAATGCACTTTAAGGATAAAAGACTCAAGTTGCTTTTAAAATATTGATGAGTATTATATTTATTATATTTAAAATATTGACGAGTGCTTTTCCTCGAGTCTGGAGTCATTTCAGGTCGAGTCTGAAGCAGGGGTGGGCCATATGGCAAAAATATCATATCACGATTTTATCTTACTATTTCAGCATCACAGCCAAACTAATTTCCATATTATAAAGACAAAGCCTTTCAAGGATACAAAATATAAAAAAAGACTGGTAGATATTTAGGCCAAAGTGGGCGAAGGTAACAATCTTTGTCATTATTTTATCTTTATTATTAAAAAATAAGAACATAGTATACACAAAAATAAAACAAACAGTGCTTTATTTTCAAGTACAGTCCATGTATTTAGCAGGAGCGTTCAAGAAACATCTATAAAAATAAAACACTATATATATTAGTGATGCTAAATTATCGGCCGATATGGGTGAAAATGACCTCATTTCTATTGCTCCAATAAATAAATGAAATCCGATATCTAGATCGATACAGTACGCTTGCTGGTGAATCAATCAATCAGTCTGATTTATCTGAGATTCATCCGCTCTCCGAGTGCAAGTGACTGTAAACTACAGCGACTCTAGTGTCGCGCTCATCATCTGTGAACATGTCTTCGCCGGTCTGGAGGTGTTTCTCGGTGGCAGAGGAGGACAATGCTATTTGCATGTTCAGCAAGGACTCAGAGAGGATGGAAAAAGCCGTCAAGTTAACACAACACATCTTATACCTCACTTGAAAAATCGTCATCGCGGCGAAGCTGTATTAAGGGAGTTTAAGCAGCCTCCGCTGGTAACGTCATATTGCGCGTTCGTGACTTCAGCTGCTACGTTCTATAACGTCTAATACGGGAGAACAGCTGCTTTGCCGTAGTCGTTACAACGTGACATAGTTAAAATGTTGCGTACATATTATTTAATTCCATCAGTATCCGATTCTACCATTAATCTGTCATTTAATCCGATGTTGATTATGTTATAACTTAAGCTAATTTTAACCATTGTTTTCGTTTGTAAACATGTCTGCTGTTAGCAACAGCATCTCAGGTAGCACTGAACAATGTAATCATTGCCTAAACATCCTCCTCATAATCTATCATTTGCATTTAAATAAATGACCGTCTCGTTTACGGTTGCTTAATGACGTTTAGCTTACTTAAAGTCCCTAGATATAACCTCCTCATCCTCATGCACTAAAAATGTTGAATAGATGCATTTCTTTATGCATGAAATACTTGAATATAAACTAGTTGTTAATTGCAGATAAACCATAGTTCTTTTACTAAGTATTGTGGTGCTTTACACAAAAAATAAACACATTTGAAGAGTCAGGACTGATGTTTGTTGTTATAATAAGGCCAGAGATACTAAATGTCAGTTTCATCAGTGCATCTAAGAGTTTGTATTCTCCTGGGTGCACAAACTGCAGATTATATGAAAATTATAATATACAAATATTAATTTATTGGTTATCGGTATCGTAATCGGCCGTGAGAAGGACTTAATTATCGGTTATCGGTATCGGTTCAAATTTGTCATATCGTGCATCCCTAATATAGATTGATTCCTGTTAAAGTAACTTAGCGAGGTAAGAGTAGCGTGTTTTCTGTTTTGTTGTTTTAACATTAAAGAATGCCATTTGATTTTATTTAAATCTTATATTTATCCCATCATTTACTCACTGGAGTTTAGTTTTAAACCTTTCTTCTGCTGAACATAAATGCTATTTTGAAGAAGGTGGAAAACCAAACAGTTGCTGGTCCTCAGTGACTTCTATAGTATTATTTTGTTTCCTATCAAAGTCAATGTGGACCAGCTATTGTTTGGTTAGCCACGTTCTTCAAAATATATTATTTTGTGTTCAGCACTAGAAAGACTTTAATACAGGTTTGGGACAACATGCGAGTGAGTAAATGATGACAGAAATTTTATTTAAGGGTGAACTATCCCTTTAATTACAGTCAGCGGCATGTTCAGTACTGTCCCTTTAATGACAGTCGGCGGCATGTTCAGTACTGGCCCTTTAATGACAGTCGGCGGCATATTTAGTACTGGCCCTTTAATGACAGTCGGCGGCATGTTCAGTACTGTTCCTTTAATGACAGTCTGCGGCATGTTCAGTACTGTTCCTTTAATGGCAGTCAGCGGCATGTTCAGTACTGGCCCTTTAATGACAGTCGGCGGCATGTTTAGTACTGGCCCTTTAATGACAGTCGGCGGCATGTTTAGTACTGTCCCTTTAATGACAGTCGACGGCATGTTTAGTACTGTCCCTTTAATGACAGTCGACGGCATGTTCAGTACTGGCCCTTTAATGACATTCGGCGGCATGTTCAGTACTGTCCCTTTAATGACAGTCTGCGGCATGTTCAGTACTGTCCCTTTAATGACAGTCGGCGGCATGTTCAGTACTGTCCCTTTAATGACATTCGGCGGCATGTTCAGTACTGTCCCTTTAATGACAATCGGCGGAATGTTCAGTACTGTTCCTTTAATGACAGTCTGCGGCATGTTCAGTACTGTCCCTTTAATGACAGTCTGCGGCATGTTCAGTACTGTCCCTTTAATGACATTCGGTGGCATGTTCAGTACTGTTCCTTTAATGACAGTCGACGGCATGTTTAGTACTGTCCCTTTAATGACAGTCGGTGGCATGTTCAGTACTGTCCCTTTAATGACATTCGGCGGCATGTTCAGTACTGTTCCTTTAATGACAGTCGGCGGCATGTTTAGTACTGTCCCTTTAATGACAGTCTGCGCATGTTCAGTACTGTTTCCTTTATGACATTCGGCGGCATGTTCAGTACTGTTCCTTTAATGACAGTCGGCGGCATGTTTAGTACTGTCCCTTTAATGACAGTCGGCGGCATGTTCAGTACTGTCCCTTTAATGACATTCGGCGGCATGTTCAGTACTGTTCCTTTAATGACAGTCGGTGGCATGTTCAGTACTGTCCCTTTAATGACATTCGGCGGCATGTTCAGTACTGTCCCTTTAATGACAGTCGGCGGAATGTTCAGTACTGTTCCTTTAATGACAGTCTGCGGCATGTTCAGTACTGTCCCTTTAATGACAGTCTGCGGCATGTTCAGTACTGTCCCTTTAATGACAGTCAGTGGCATGTTCAGTACTGTCCCTTTAATGACAGTCGGCGGCATGTTCAGTACTGTCCCTTTAATGACAGTCGGTGGCATGTTTAGTACTGTCCCTTTAATGACAGTCGGTGGCATGTTCAGTACTGTCCCTTTAATGACAGTCGGTGGCATGTTTAGTACTGTCCCTTTAATGACAGTCGGCGGCATGTTCAGTACTGTCCCTTTAAGACCTACACATGTCTAATATACAGCCACGCGTCCGTTTCTCTCAACTGTTTACTTTAATTTTAGACATAACCAACTGAGTCTATATATAAAACTTGTGTGTTTGACAGTATTAGAGCAAAAGATAACTTAGTTGAGTAATCAGGCGCTGTTTGACGGGCGTTTTAGCGTGCGCGCTTCAGGTGTACGGGCTCAGAAAAAGCCCACGTCAGACCAGCGCATGAATGAAACGTTTAAAAGTCAAGGCTTTAAAGCACATACAAATAATTTACTTTTGTGATTGTGAATAAGTGCAGTGTCCCGTGAGAGTATCAGTTAACACTGATGTGAATGTACAGTATATTGATACGGTGGAGCCAGAACTGTAACTAACAGAATGTGTAGCGCGATACTACAATATTTCTTCAAAAGCAGATCGTGGAGAAATTTTTAATCATTCGCGATCAAAAATCGTCATATCGCACACCCCTAGTCTGAAGGCTAAAATATTCGATTGCCCATCTCTGGTTCAGACAGACACGGCTAAACACATTTCCTTGAGTGGCCCCACGGCGACGGGGCGCTCTGATCAGGACAGGGTACACACCTCAGATTAAGGTCAGATGTGTGACCCTCACAGAGCGCCCGCAGGACAGGGAACACACAGATGGATTGTGTGACCCTGTCCTGGCGCTCTGAGGTCAGGACAGGGTCACACAAATCCATCTGACCTTAATCTGACAGGTGACTCACACACACACACACACACACTCTCTCTCTGACCTGTGTGCTGGTTTGCTGGTAAAGGAGCAGAGGTTGTGCTTCAGTGATGGCCATCCAGCTCCTGGTCCAGCTCCTCAACTTTTCCTATTCGTTGAGAGGACTGTGCAACTGACAGCTGCTTCTGAAACACACACACACACACACACACCCACACACACCACACACACCACACACACACCACACACCACACACACCACACACACCACACACACCACACACACACAACACACACCACACACACACACACACACACACACACACACACACACAAACACACACCACAGGAAGCATGTTAAACTCAAGATACAGTGGGCAGTGGCCTATAACTGTCTGGTACAGCTCAACTACCAAATCTGACCACAGAGTACTACGGAGGGTACTCCAGACTGCTGAGCGAATCATTGGTACAACCCCCCCCCCCCCCCCCCCACCCCGCCCCCACTCTCCAAGAACTGTACTCATCCAGAGTGAGCAAAAGAGCTGGCAAAATCACTCTGGACCCCACACATCCAGCACACTCCCTCTTTGAACTGTTACCGTCTGGTCGACGCTACAGAGCTCTGAGCACCAGAACGACCAGACACATAAACAGTTTCTTCCCTCAGGCAATCCATCTCATGAACACTTGACAATAATTATGGTACACACACTATTTATACACTTATTATCTAACACACATACTTATTTACATTTCAAATTTGCACATGTCAGACCTCACACATAATTGTCTGTGTATTGTATATTGTGTTTTTGCCGTTTTGTACATTGCCTATTTGTATATTGTTCTTTTATTATCTGTCTTGTCCTGTTGCTGTCATTCTGTTGCACTGTGGAGCTTCTGTCACTATAACAAATTCCTTGTATGTGTCAATAAAGCTCATTCTGAATCTGATTCTAAAAACATCAGTCAATCAAGGAATACGCTCTAAAACACTGGAATTATTGCTATATTTACAGTTAGGTCCATAGGTCCAGGCACAGTTTTTATTATTTTAGCTGTTGACCCAAACATATTCAAGTTGCAGTTATATACTGAATATGGGCTTAAAGTACACACCCTGAGCTTTAATTTGAGCTTATTATCATCACAATTGAAAGAAAGGTTGATGAATTACAGCTCTTTCATATGTACCTCCCCCTTTTCAAGGGACCATAAGTAATTGGAGAATTGACTGTTTCATGAACAGATGTGGGCTATTCCTTCATTAATTCTACATTAATTAAGCAGGAAAAGGTCCGGAGTTGATTCTAAGTGTGCCATTTCTGTCATTTTTCATTTTCTGTTTTTTACCCAAAAATAATTCTATAATTAACTCAAGCTTCTAAAAATGCAATTAAATGGAAATATAACAATGTACATGAAAGCACGGCATTTCTCAGTCAAATACAGTGATGCACAACATGCCATGTATACTGTATTAAAAAAATGCCCCAAAATATCCTGGTTGCATGGTATTCCTTAAATTAATAATAAACCAAATGTAATGTTTTATATGTGTACAGGTGTATCTCGAAAAATTTGAATATCATGAAAAAGTATTTTTTTTAACTTATTTCAAAAATTTAAACTTTCATATATTCATAAATATTTAGGAAATATTCGAATATTTTGACATACTAGATTTTTGATTTTCATGAGCATGAAAATTTATTTTTAAATGTTTTACTTTACATGTAATAAATATAGAATATGAAAGTAAAAAAGTACTATTTCACGACGTCCACATTTTTTGAGATGCACCTGTATATATACACAATGCAATATATATATACACGTATATATTGAGATGCACCTGTATATATACACAATGCAATATATATACGTATATATTGAGATGCACCTGTATATATACACAATGCAATATATATACGTATATATTGAGATGCACCCGTATATATACACGATGCAATATATATATACGTATATATTGAGATGCACCCATATATATACACGATGCAATATATATATATACGTATATATTGAGATACACCCGTATATATACACAATGCAATATATATACGTATATATTGAGATGCAACTGTATATATACACGATGCAATATATATATACGTATATATTGAGATGCAACTGTATATATATATACACGATGCAATATATATACGTATATATTGAGATGCACCTGTGTATATATGTATTTACACGAGTCAATGTATATATATTACATACGTTTATTTGAGATGCACCTGTGTATATACATGATGCAATATATATACATATGTATATATTGAGATGCACCTGTATATATACACGATGCAATATATATATATATACATACGTATATATTGAGATGCACCTGTGTATATATGTAGTTTTGTGGTCTTTGAGTTTCAGTGTGTATGTGATTTGATCTGAAATGAAATGAAATGGTGTAAATCTGCTGAAGTGAGTCTCGGAGCATCGCTGGAGAT
>JAPDDN010000091.1:0-37775 GCA_027422405.1 Ptychobarbus kaznakovi
GAGATTCAGACATCTGAACAGCATGAAAACATACCTCTCATAATGTGTACATTATGATATACATATTTAGAGTCATGTGACACATGAAGCAGAATCTTTTTTTCCCATTCCCCATGAATATTACAGTGATTGCTTCTGATCGATAATAAAAAAAAAAAAACTCACCATGTTCCACTTTGGAAAGAGGAAATCAGCCCCAATGTACTCAAAGTAATGTGCAAATCCCTCCTTCAGCCAAACGTCCTCCCACCAAACCGGTGTGACTAGATCCCCAAACCACTAGAAGAGAAGAAATGAACAATCAATCATCAACAGAAAACACCGTGACCATTATAAAAGATTGATTTTATGTTCACAGGTGAAGAAATGCAACAATTTTTTGTTGTTTTGTTCAAGAAAAGTGTTTATGGGTATACTGGAACTAAACTTTATTTGGACAAAACTTACATCATTTATTTGGACAGCATATTACATCTAGTGGCAAACACATTTTATTAGAAAAGTCCAATACAGCATAAAAATACCTTGTGCTTTTTAGAAGTAGAAGTCCAAATAAACCTTTCTAATAAACAGTTGCACTCTGGTTCAACAGAAAAGTTGTTCACAAAAGGCTTCACAGAACACTGAGAACCGGCAGAGCTTCTGAACTATGATTAATAGTGGCTTAAACAATCAATTACCTACAGTTACAATTAAAGCACATTTTTCTGTATCGCAGCATTCACACCTGGGCACTTCGCCAAGGACACCGCAAATGAACAGAACAGAGAAAAATAAGGATTTGATTATAAAACATCCCATCTGGAAGGTAGAAAGAATCCAAATGACCCCTGCCATTGTGTGCAGATGACAGTGTGCAAAACAGGGCTATTGAATGGAAAGATGCAACATTGCAGTTCTAAATGGGCTGAATATTTTCCAGACTCTGAGGCCGCCAAGCAGATGTGCTACTGAACGCCGGATCTCATTGTTGCAGCACACAAACCTTTGCAGGAGTCAAGCCTCTTTCATCTGAACACAACATCATTACAGCAGCTCAAAGCTCCTGACGGGACGTTCATCTGTGACTCAGACACATGGACTGATAGCGTGGAGAGAGACAGCTGGCATTCTGCTCTCAGAGGAGTCTTCTGCTAGTCACACATCAAGTGGCTTCCATAAGTTTACTGACTTTTTCTGCCCTCTTCTGATTTATCAGATGTTCTGACGCTAATGACAGTGAACCAATGAAGGGAGTCACATCATGCCATTTATTGTGTTTAAAAAGACTGAAGCTGTGCAGAGCAAATTGAATGGATGGATTGGTCTTGAGGGATGACAGATAGACAGACAAATGTCAGACCCTTGGATATGTTTATAATATGGAAAAGTGTCAGGGTTCTGTCACTTCGGTCTAGTGTTATTCATGGTTTTGTGACAGAGCCCTGATACTCCCGTCATGTCCTGTTTTCACGTGAGCGTGTGGCTTCGAGCACGCTCGAACACTTCGGACACTCATGCTCCACGTTCTGTCTCATTGTGTGAGTGTGCGGTCTCGAGTTTGCTAGGCCGCACGCTCTTCTGTCCACGTGTGTTTTGTGGTGTTGCATGCAGTTCGTGTTTTTATCGGCTGCGTGCATTCATGTTATATCTTGTGCTGTGTGACATGCAGCTTATGTATTCATTGGCTGCGTGCTTTCATGTTGTCATGTCTTGTGTGAACACGTGGCTTATGAGTATTCTCATTAGCTGCATGTTCATGTCTTGTTTTGCTCATGGCTGGGGATTTGTTTTGCTGGCTTTTGTCTTAGTTTTCTGTGAGCCATGTGCTCTCATGTCAAATGTCTTGACCCACCCATCTTGTTTCCTGATTATTGGGTTAATTTGCCCCCCTGTCTTCCCTCATTACCCTCCTTATTTGCTCCCTTTATAATCTCCTTGTTTTGCAGTCCTGTGCCAGTTCGTCATCAAATGTTTCCTGCTCTTGTCTTGCCTTGCCTTGCCCTGCCCTGCCCTGCCCTGTCCTGCCCTGCCCTGCCCTGCCCTGCCTGCCCTACCAAGCCTTGCCAGCTGTCCTGTTTTTCCCCTACGGGGTAGTTTTTGTTGCTGTTTTTTTTTTTTTCAAAATAAAGCCCATTCTCCTGCACAACTGAGTCTTCGCCTCATCCCTTCATCCCCAACCCTGACAGAAAACATTCTACAGAACATCTACTTTTGTGTTCCACAGAAGAAAGAAACCCATATGAGTAAAAATGATGAATCCTTATTCTGTGTAAATTATCTCTTTAAAAGTAGGAAGAAATTAAAAAATGTTTTGTTACTGCTCACTTTGTTACATGGCTATTATACTCTGACAGCTCATGAGCTATTATGGCGGTATGAAAAATCATCGTAAGATATCTGTCTGGAGTTCTGTCAGCTTGCATTTTGCATTTGTGCCTGATTAAGCAGTTCAACAACCCTAGAATGTCAATGAGCAGTATGAACCATGGGACCCTCGCTCAATTACGTCTTCAACAGTGTCTCTGAGACGGAAGCCGAACCCGAGGGATTCTGCAACCCACCTCCCTCATTAACAGATACTCTAGAGGAAGTCGTGCAGGGAAGAGTTCATGCTGTACCTCTGTGCTGCAGTATTTACAGGATGTTTGAAAAAGAGAAAACATTCAACAGCATCATTAAAAAACAAACTTTAAGTTATGAAAGTCTCCAAAGCAGCTGAGATTCATATTGACAAAGTCTTCAAGCAAACTCACAATCTTATACAGTAATAGTATTACTGTAAATGCCTGAATAATTGAGTATAAATGTCCTTCATTGGCATTTAACAAGGAGGTTCAGACAAGGTCTGTCTGGGTTATGACTGCAGGGCAAATGTCATTGCCTTCTCAACTAGAAAACCGCAGGAAAGAAGTCCTTAGGTTGTATTTTAGTGCAAGCACAAATATTATACGGCTCATAGACTCACACCTGCATCTCCCAAACAAGCACCATCGTCTAAAATCCCTTACAAAACAGAAATATACTTCAGTTTTTTTTTTATTAAGGAAAGTTTGTGTATATTTTGCCCGTATACTTTTGTAGTAAATATAATAATATCAATGTACTAGTTGTAAGTGAACTATTTCAATACTTCTTGGGACTAAATTGGCCCACGTTTTAATTTATAAAAGTATACTTTGAAGTGCACTTTAAATATCAAAATCTTATTATAAAAATATTTTATTTAAAACTGCAAAGTATGTATAAAAATACATATTTTAACCACTATTAAATCATTTTGTGCTTATTAAAGTAATTCAATCTTAGCTTAGCAACATGCTAACATCAAACTAAAATGAACAATGAGCATCAACTTTCTCATACGCTTTTTCTCATACTTATGAGAATCAATTTCAATGAAGATTCTTCCTTAGAAGACAACTGCCTTATAGACAGCAGACATAAAGGCAGCTCACTTCTGGAGCAGAGCCACCTTCACACTTCCTGTTTGAGCTAATAAAATAAATGTGACTGTGTATCCTCAATCTCAGTAAACCTGAATTAAATGAACCAGAATTGGAAAATACTCCAAATTACAAGAAAGTCTAACCACTTTTGAGTGACAACGTTTATGTATTTGTCAGTATTCAGAGTGAGAGTGTGAAATCCCCAATTTCATATGTGTTTACAGACGCGTCTTTTATAAACAATGAGGGAGGATAACACCAGCCAACAGACATTCATCCTCATATTTAATGTGTAACTTACATTTAATGTCTAATGTTTTGAGATGTGTGTGACGTATAAGAACCGAAGCTTCACTTTCCTATTATATTCAAACCAAGAGGGCAGAATGTCATCTCTCCAATCGGTGGAAAATAAGAAAACTCAACATCAGCTGCATCAGCCTCTAATAGGTTCATGTTATTGGCTGAATAACTGCATATGAAGGGCTGTGGCAGCATCATTTAATCTGAGAGGCTGAAATGAGATGAAAATTTAACCGTGATTGAGAGTCTGTGGCATATAAACCTCATCGCTGGCGGGGGCAAATCTACTAACAATCCACTACAGTATCTGACATTAAAATGAGCCAGTATAGAGAGAGAGGTGGTCCTGAGCCCCAGAGAGCCAAAGGATAAACTTAAACAATAAAAAACAGAGCCTGTCGTCCACTAATCAATTCTCTGCAGGCAGTCGGAGCGAGGAACGAGATACACATGTGATTTATCAGACGCTGGCACTTTGCCACCAGCTCGAGTTATTAAAGCACAGACAGGGCTTTTAATATATGACAGAATAAGTGCTGGATGAGGACTGATCTAATGCATTCACAATGAATGTGTCAATCAATATGACAGGTGAGCACAAGCTCCGCCCACTGTGACTCTCTGAGCTCAGCTGAGTTAATCTACACTGGAAAACAATTAGCTGTGTGCTATTGAACTCTATATGACAACGATTCCTATGAGATTGAAGCAGAGAAACAGTGTCAATAGAAAAAATGGCTTCTTAATTAAAAACCTAAAGATGAGCAAAAGCTCTAGAGAGCTGCGACACAAAAGTTTGAATTAAAAATGCGTGACGGATAATCTCTGTATTTTTTTATTCATACTGTAAATAAGCATACTTACTGTACTCTCTCACACACGCGTTTGTGTTTAAAGTTAATTTGGACTGACTACATGATTTCAATATTTAAGTTAGCACACTTTTGTTTTAGTGAATTGATGGCTAACTCATATGAATTTGTATAATCTCATGCCTTATTGATGGTTAAATTTAGGGTGGACCTTCATGCTTAAATTTTTCCTAAAAATCAGACGTTTCCATATGAATCGCATTATACAGAATACACTGTAAAACGGTCTACATTGAATACTGCATACTGCGTTTATGAAATAGCATACAATGCAGTACAAAACATGTATAAATAAACAAGTAAAACAGTAAATTGTAGTCCAAAGTCTATATAGTATTAATACGACTTGTATAATAGTACTTCAAACTGTGCTGTGCTGTACATATACATAAATGTGAATTCATTGTGGACGTTAATATAATGCAGGAGGACAGTATTGGACATATTTCAGTTTTCCGCCTGTAAACAGCATCACTAGTCAATATTATAGTTCCAGACTCCACTGCTGCTTCTTTTCAATTATTCCTGATCATAAAACAAGGGTTTATATGCAGAGAACAGTCTGATCTGGGATACCCTCATGAATTTCAGCTCTAAAAATATCAAATATGCACATCATTGCTGTTTCTGCAATAATATCATGATTTCATGCTCCCTGTGAGAGTGTTTTACTGTATAAGGTTCAGAGTGAGTTCAGACGGAGCTGTATTATCTGTGCAGAAATGATAGATGAGGGGATTGTCTTCCTTTATTTCTTCTCCCTAATAATAAGTCAAAAAGTGAAAACAAACAAAAAGAAAAAAGGAAAGCACTGCAGACATGCTGTTTCGTCCCGCTCATTGAGCTTTTATCAAAGCAACGGCATCTAGAACACAATGCAGAGCTGCGATTCAGCAGCACACGAGGAAGACTATTCAAGAGATGAATCCAGAACAATAGGCCTGCTGGAGAGCGCAGAACATCTCCAACACGCTCATAAATAATCCACCATAACAAAAGACACTACAATCCAAGGTTCTCAGCAACATAAGAGCTGCAAACAAAAGCCAGAGGAAAATGAGCATATGCATGAATAATTCCACCATTGCCTTTACAATTCATGATGATGATGCATTTGTGGGCTTAAAGTCCTTTACTGAACACCATTTCATTGCCAAAAGTAAAAAAGCTGCTTGTTTGATCTGCGTCTAATAGTCTGCAATGATGTAAAGTTACAAAAAAATTGGTTATTTAACACAAGAAAGACAAGCGAAACAATCCAGAGAGAGAGCAAAACAGTGAGAAAACCAGAGGAATGAAGGAAAGAAATCTTTACTTTCACTCTCCCAATGGACGAGCTCTTTTTATATGAGCTGTGCATCATATTCTCCAGATGTCCAATTACATCTGCTCCTGTTCTGCTCTTTAACTCAACAACTGACCATCTTCACACTTTCTGTTACTCTCTGACTCGGAGATTTTCTCTTTCTGCTTTTCTTTCCATGAATTCTGCACTGGCCTTTTTAGATGATGAAGACAGGTCTGAGAGGTGCTAAATGTTATATAATTATGATTCTACAGCTGCTTTATGTTTCTCATAGGACAATAAACAGCATTGACGGGACATGCTGGGTCAAAACCGGAGAGCTTGTAATATGTGTGATGGTTAAAAAAGGAAATGCACCATGTTTTAAAAGAGAGATCTTCTGAATCATGATCAGAATCACTGCTGGAACAGATATAGATAAGATGCCTCAAACAGAATGGGTAATTTTCAGGCCTGATTGAAGTCTTGCATTTTAAATGGAGGTACATCAATGGTCATGAAACGAACAGCACAAGATGTCAGAAAAGTGACTCGGACTGATCCACCATTATAACTGGACTAAATTAGTCCATTATGTAGTCTCATTACATTTAAGAGCTGCTAAATGTATAAAAATGAAGTTCTCTCATCTTCAACCCAGCAAGATAAAGTTTTAATGACCGTAAAACAACTACAAGACAGCTAAATAAGCTCATGTTACTCCATGAAAATAAGTTTTACCTGATGGCAGATCTCGTGCACCACCACCATGGTGAGCTCCATCTGATAGGAGAAGGAGGAGACGTCAGGATCCAACAAGATCTTCTGCTCCACAAACACACTCAGGCCCCAGTTCTCCATGGCTGCATACGGATGCTTCGGCACTGCCAGCAGATCTGCACACAGTGAGGAAGATCCAAGCTCAATCACGGGAAACCAGGATTGTGATACAAGGCAACAAGTACAACAAACAGCAGCTCAATCAAACCAAGTATTGTGATAGCACTGTATATGAATAATCTTGCTCATTTATAAATGATGTTCAAAAACAGACAAATGCTCTTCTGTACTGTGCATCATAGAACAAGAGCTCTAATCAAGATATCATTTGAAGTGGATTAGCTTTTAATCAAATGCATTTATCAACTAATTACTATAATCAAAGATCATCGAATTTTAAACCCAAAACCAGACACAGCAAAGAAACAAGACACGCAGCTCCATAATCATATTTCCCTCCAAACATATTTAAAATAGCTACTTTGCACAAGTCAATGTATCAGTGACTCAGCAGACGGCGAATCAGCTGTTGAAACGCCTCCACCTCCATCAGCCCGTCTCAAAAACCATTCATGCCAATGAGAACAGAAGCAGTTAAACCTCTGGCGCTGTTTAATCCACATCTTATAATCAGCCACAGAGGAAGAGGAACTGTTGAAAGCTGTAACATGATTATCTGGTGGGCTGGAGTGTGAGTGTCTTATTTGCATGTTTCATGAATTGGCCTGGAAGCAGCTGCAGAGTTTTGGAAGGAAGCTGCAATCGTCATGGCGACTGATAAAGCTGCAAGGCTGCATGGAGAGGAAAGAAAAGCTGCATTAAAAGTGAGCAGCAGTCAGACGCTTCACTGATAATGACGAGCCCCAGGATAGTACATTCACACATGAGAAATATTTCACTTTTACGGAGAAATGATGGAGTGACGAGCTCATTCAAGAGGCAAAGAACAATGAAAACAGCACCGCAAAGGGGAACGACTTAAGAGTAATTTCAGAATCAGACAGCGTAGGTTTAACTGGCCATTGTTAACATTCTTTATGGACGAAAGACTTGATGCTCTTTTAATTGGGCTTTTATACAGATTCATATTGAAATTACACAACTGATGCTCTTGAAGAGAGAGACAACAGTACTTGTACTTCAACTCAACCAACTTCCAACTTCACAAATTTCAAGATACAAAACCAGACCAAGACTAAACACCTCAAAGCCCAGATCAGAATGTAAATATGATAATCCTTTAGTATATATAGGTACTTGAACAGCCTACTTTTTGAATGGGGAAACAGACAGACGTATGTTAATTACTGCAACTATATACTGTAAGTAATCATTATAATCATTATATTCATCTTACAAAAATATGACATTAGGAAAAACACCACCATGTCCAGTGTGATATTACATTCAAACAACAATTCAATAAAAGGGTAATATTTAGAACTTACATTGTATACACAGTATTGCCATTTACTTTGTTTTTGCTATGTTAATAAAAATATAAACCAAACGAAACTACAGAAACGTTTTAAACAAATCAGTTGAGATAAAGGTTCAATGGCTCATTCTTACTTGACTAAATTAATTAGCACTTTAAACAAATCAGTTGGTTGAATGATTCAATTACTCACACATATGTGATTAGTTCCTGAATGAATCAGTGTTTTAAACCATGTGTTTGAGTGAATGACTCATTCATACTATTCATCATACATACTCATTCGTGGCCAGCAGCCATATCACCCTGCAGCCCAAGACTGGTTTCCCACTGCAGCTAAGCAGGGTTGTTCCTGGTCAGTACCTGGATGGGAGACCTTCTGGGAAAACTAGGTTGCTGCTGGAAGAGGTGTTAGTGAGACCAGCAGGGGGTGCTCACCCTGTGGTCTGTGTGGGTCCTAACGCCCCAGTATAGTGACGGGAACACTATACTGTCAACAATCACCGTCCTTCGGATGAGACGTTAAACCGAGGTCCATGACTTTGTGGTCATTAAAAATCCCACAATGTCCTTTGAAAAAGAGTAGGGGTGTAACCCCGGTGTCCTGGTCAAACTAGCCCACTGGCCTCTGACCATCATGGCCTCCTAATCATCCCCATACACTGATTGGCTTCATCACTCTGTCTCCTCTCCACCAATAAGCTGGTGTGTGGTGTGCGTTCTGGCGCACTATGGCTGCCTTTGCATCATCATCCAGGTGAATGTTGTCAGGTGGTGGATGAGGAGATTCCTCCTTACTATGTAAGAGCTTTGAGTTCTGTTCCTGTCAACATTTCGTTCATTTCCGGTTTTCGTTTCTTGAACCGGTTCAGAGCCAGGTTCAGATTCTTTGAGTACCCAGAAAAGCGCTATATAAATATAACTAATTATTATTATTACTTGATAAGTTTCTGAATGAATCAGTGATTTGGAACTAATCAGTTGAGTGAATCAATCTCACACTTACTGACACAACCCACAATCTGATAACACTGTCTTATAATGATTGTGATGCCCATCTAAAATTTGGAGACCAAAACTGTTACAAATATAGTACATATTTGACCCTTGACAACAAAACCAGTCAGAAGGGTCAATTTTATTTAAATTGATTTATAAAACTGAATAAATACGTTCCCATTACGTATGGTTTGTTATTAGGACAATATTTGGCTATGATACAACTATTGAAAATCTGTACTGAAAAAAAAAAATATATATATTATTGAGAAAATCCTTTAAAAGTTTCATAAATCCTTTGCAATGTATATTACCCAAAATTTATATATTACTATTTAAGTTTTGATATATTTATGTTAGAAAATGTAAAAAATATCGTAATGGTACATGATCTTTACTTAATATCCTAATGAGTATTGGCATAAAAGAAACATCGATATTTTGTCATACAATCATGGAAATATACCGTGTGATTAAGTGGTTTAGTGGTCAGGGTTAGGAAAATACGGTAAATTTGTACAATGGTATATATAAAAGTACCACAACATGCTATCATTGTATCCACAGCCCTTCTATTGTTTTGGAAATTGGATAGTTTCTATCATCTACTGCTGTAAGCTAAGCTATTATGACAATATCTGTAGTTGATATGTAAAGCTCCACTTTTTTGGATTGAACAGTTTCATTTTGACAGTGCTGTGCCATTGCAGAAACCATGATGATGCAAAGTTGGAGAAATTCCACCTCTCTCTCTGTCATTCACTCTTTCACATCTGCTATTAAAAGAAGCTGAAAGAATCTGCAAGGGGAAGATGAAGGGACAAAACAGAGGGGGTGTGTAGACCAGGGCACGGTGAATGGCAGGAGACGCAGTAACAAGAACGTCTGAAAAAACAGCAAGATCAAAATAAACAAACATCTTGTGCTTTCAGAGAGCAGAACCTCCACTAGCTCCAATAAAGCATTATTCATCACGTTTCTCACACCTCAGTCTGTTTCACACACACACACACACACACACACACACACACACACACACACACACACACACACACACACACACACACACACACACACACACACACACACACACACACAGCACACACACCCTGAGGTCACTTCTGGTCAGGTAGCTGGAGGTCTGCATTACCTGCATTGCTCTTTGAGGCTGTTTTAGGGCGACCGGTCCTGGGGCAACACAGGAAGTATGGCAGAAGAAGGCAGGAGGAAGTAAACATGATGCTTTTCTCACAGCAGGGTTCGGTCTGTCAGCGCACACCTGCTCTCATTCAGCACAGACGCACTTAATGTTCACTTCATAAACATCAGCAAGACACTTGTCTGTTTATAGAGCAGAAGAATATAAAACAATATTTGCATCTCTACATTTTGCTTCTCTTATGTGTTTCCTTCTATTCATCTGTCTGTGTCTATCTATCTATGTGTTTGGCTATTATTTGGTGTTTTACAGTATGTAGTGTTAATGTGTTGCTAGCAAGATTTAGTTGGTTATTTACAAGTTTCATCTCAAAAGATCCCACAACCAAGTCTTTATGATATTCTTGTATATAGACATGACTCAACTCCATCCTTCGATGTTCTGTTAGTGTTGTTTTCACCAGATGAAAGTAGTAGGTTTGATAGTTTAGAAGAGTAACATAGCACACATCTCCTCAACAAGACATTATTCGAGGCATCATTCATGTACAAGTATTTCAGGAAGAGATACACGCTTCAATGTAATACGTAGTTTGTTCAAATCAATAAAAATGAGACTTTTGTTTCAACCGTTTAAGGGCAGAAATGACCACCATATTTGACATAATCTGTGTTCACACAACACCTTGTTAACAAATATCACCTTCAAGCGCAGTTCTTCCCACAGGCGAAGGCATTTCCAATTATTATATACTGTAGTTATTGGACACACAGCGCCTGATGTTGTTATGACTCACTATGATTACACTGTATTTGTCTCAGAGGAAACAGAGCTCTGATAGGAAGAAACCCTGAACCCCAAACCACTGAAAATACTTAATGACGTTTATTCATTAGATTACTACACTTAATGACCATCAAGGTATCTGTGTTTGAAGTTGTTGTCCATGAACATGCGCAGCGCTAGTTCTTTTGATGCTAGTTCTGTGTGTGAGGGCATATAAGGGCCATTCATTAGCATCCTGCTTATTCACCCTCAATGCACTAAAAATACACTGTGAGAAATGGAAAGATACATGAACCAGTTTACTCTGTTTACCCTGGTATACTTAATCTGCTGCAGTACAGACAAGTACAGTGAGAAATTATGACCATTCAAATTAAAGCTTAATGCTCATTAAACTGAAATATAATGCTATTGCTAACTTCACAATTTTTTTTAATCACTGCACTATATCCATACATTTCTAATGATCACATTCTACATCACTAGAAAAGACTCCAGCTTCAACATAAGACTTTTGTTTAGGAATAAGTCGTATGGCAAGAGTCACGACTGACAGAATAGCATCACTCATATAGAATCAATCATATTAACGCAGTTGAAACAGCGACAATAACAAACTTTCAATCCAGCATTAGCAAAGCCAACGCTTTAGCCTTCACATTCTTCAGCTGTTAAAGCTATAAGCTCTGTCTTGTTTCTTCTGTTTAATATCTCAGATAAGAGTTAAAACAGCCTGACTTCGGTGCTGGACTCTTGAAGTGTGAGTCTGTTTAGCATGTTGAGGTGATGGAGGTCTGAAAGTTCCAGCTTTTAGCTGTGGTTTTCACGTCCGTGCTTGATTACAATACAATTCAATATTGTTAGCAGCCTGTTTCTGACTATAATAAAACACTTGTTAAGTCCTGTCAGTGTTCTCAGCAGGACATTAAATTGCTTTAGCCCCAGCCAAAGTGAAATGTCATTGGTCCAAAATCACAATCCACACCACTGAATATTAATAGGATAGTTCACCCAAAAATTATTGTCATAATTTACTCTAGAGTAAAGTTGATTTCAAACAAGTTGTTTCAAACCTGTATGAGCTTCTTTCTTCTGTTGAACTCAAAAGAAGATATTTTGACGAATGTGGTTAACCAAACAGTTGACGGTAGCTATTGATTTCCATGGGGGGAAAATCATTTAAAAGTCAATGGATACCATCAACTGTTTGGTTACAAACCATTCAATTAATATTTAGGGCTGCAAAATATTTTGAGAAAAGTTGCTAAATAATGCAAGGCGATAATTACATTTAAAGTGAATAAAATCAGTTTAAACTACATTTAAATCAGGGCTGTCAAAAGATACATTTGTATCTAATTAATTACATGATGCACCAATTAATCTAAGAAATAGCTTGATTCAACATCGAATTTATTACACATAAGGCTTTTATTACACATTATTATACATTTAAAGCTACAATGTGTCCACAACACTGTTTTCAGAAACGGCATCTGAATCGGCATTTAGTTATATTTACAAAGAGCTGGTCAAATTCAAACTCTTGCTCGTGTGATGTTGCTAAACTATATCATATGAATGACTATATTTCATAAAGGTGCATTCTTTGAACACTAGTTTGTTGCTGACGAAACACACTGGTTTGTGGCACAAACAGTTTTACCATTAACTGTACTGTGGTAAACCATTGTTTTACTGTAGCATCAATGTTTTAAAAACCAAACAAAAAAACATTTCAAATATATTCAGTTCGCTGCTAAGGTTGGTAATACACAGTTCAACTTGAAAGCTTAACATCAAAACCATCAGGGTAAACAAAACACCTGAAACAGAGTGTGAGTTTACTGCTTTGAATCTCTCTTGTTGTCTTTTTTGGCATATATTATGGAGCCCTTGTCAGGACACAGATTTGTGCTTTATTCGTCAGTGGTGTGGGTGTGAATCCGGTCTGAATTTAGAGCAGGTTGAGAGCGTTTAATCAGCAGCTGATCAAAAGGACTTTCATGTTGAAATATTATGTTTCTAGTGGTTTCTACCCAGCTATATCATGAAGGCTTGATTTCAAATGTTTCCAGACCCTAAAGTTTCACACCTGGATACTAATTATCAAAATTATCTTCCCAATTTGCACTGATTTTTCCTTTGATGTCTCTGCATGTGGAGACTCAGTTTGCAGCTTGGTAATTGGTGAAATTTTGTTGGCTAATTAGGCCACAAATTTCACCTTCGCCTTCAGAACGGCCTTAATTCTTCTTGGCATAGATTCAACAAGGTTTTGGAAACATTCCTCAGAGATTTTGGTCCATATTGACATGATAGCATCACGCAGTTGCTGCAGATTTGTCAGCTGCACATTAATGATGTGAATCTCGCGTTCCACCACACATCCCAAAGGTGCTCTATTGGATTGAGATCTGGTGACTGTGGAGGCCATTTAAGTAAAGTAAACTCATTTTCATGTTCAAGAAACCATTCTGAGATGATTTGAGCTTTGTGACATGGTGCATTATCCTGCTGGAAGTAGCCATCAGAAGATGGGTACACTGTAGTCATAAAGGGGATGGACATGGTCAGCAACAAAAATACTCAGGTAGACTGTGGTGTTTAAACGATGCTCAATTGGTTCTAAGGGGCCCAAAGTGTGCCAAGAAAATATCCCCACACCATTAAACCACCAGCAGCCTGAACCGTTGAGACAGGATGGATCCATGCTTTCCTGTTCTTTACACCAAATTCTGACCCTACCATCTGAATGTCGCAGAAGAAATCGAGACTCATCAGACCAGGCAACGTTTTTCCAATCTTCTATTGTCCAATATTGGTGAGCCTGTGCGAAATGTAGCCTCCGTTTCCTGTTCTTAGCTGACAGGAGCGGCACCCGGTGTGGTCTTCTGCTGCTGTGGCCCATCTGCTTCAGGGTTCGATGTGTTTACATTTACATTTATCCATTTAGCAGACGCTTTTATCCAAATGAGGAATACAATAAGGCAGGGCTCTAGAGTGCGACCAATTTGGTCGCACGTGCAACCTAATTTCTCAAGGGTGCGACTAAAAAAAATCTGAGGGCGCACCTGTGCGACCAGCCGTTCGAGAAAAGAAAAACAAGTATCCGCGACTCTGTCTCCCTGTGCTTCAATAACAGACACACATTTGGCTCATATCGTGGTCTAAACCAATCAGAGATAGTGAAGGGCAGACCCCAAACTTGTATCTATGATGCATTTTTGCTATTCCCAAATCAGAAGCGAGATCGCGCTCACGTGGAGGAGTTTCAGCACGCGCAACATGAAAGCCCTGTTTATGATAGAAGAGATAAATAACCATTAAAACATGCTTACACTTTAGGCCTGTGGCTGTTATATTAAACTAAGTTTATTTAATCGTTTTTTTTTTTATTTTGGCTTCTAAGTATTATAGCCGCGTTTCTTCTAGCTCAACTTCCTTCCCTTCACAGCGGCGCGCATTCGTTCCTCTCTGACCAAAACTTAACGTCAGAATCAGATCAATCGTCTGTCGATTGTTGTAAAATGCCGTCTTTACAGTTACTAAATTGCTGGACATGTTTGATAATAAAATGTTGAAAGTACAATCCGCACGAGAGACGCTGTTCCCCAGGCTGAAGTGTGTGTGTGTGTGTGTGTGTTGTGTGTGTGTGTGCGTGTGTGTGTGTGTGTGCGGCGCGCTCTAAAACTGACAGGCAAAGTACACTTTGAGCTTCGGGCGCGTCCAAAGATCAAATACACACAAAGCATGTAAAAACGGCCGGCTTGGAGAGTCTTCACTTAAACACAGTTTATGTCTTGAAGTGAACGAGAACAGTTGGGAGAAAATTGTGTGTGTCAATATTTTGTTTTAGTGACAGACTGGTGCTTCATTAATGTTAATCAAAGAACAAAATGCAAAGAGAAAATCACTCACAGCTCTTAATCTGAATAAAGTTATAGCTTTAAGCATTAATCTATCAATACATATAGTGAAAACTATGCAGTGTTCATTTACATTTGATCACTTTCAGATTTCTTTTGTAGCTATTACTTACCTGAACATTAATGTTAGTAGACCGTCATGGAAAAATTAAATCAATGTTTTTTTTTATTTCATTTGTACATTTGTTTTATGGTATGACAAATGGTATGTTTGTCAGTTTGTTTAACTTTCTTTCTTTGTTCATGTTCTTACTGTATCTTATGTATATAAAACACAAAAAATGCCTGCACACTGGTGCATTTACAAATAGATGTTTTATATTTATTTAATTAAATATTTATTTAACATTTCAGAATATAAAGCAATGTTAATTAAGCTGCTAATCTATCATATAAATATTGATTTGTGTGTGTGTGTGTGTGTGTGTGTGTGTGTGTGTGTGTGTGTGTATATAAATAAAAAAAAGTACAGATAAGAATACCGTTAAAGTACCAGATCGATAAGAGGAGTAATACCGTTAAAACCTTAACGATACCCATCACTAATTAAAATACAGTATGAGCACAGACAGACCAGGTGTTTTTTTTCCTCTTTAATTACTTTTTTGGTAGTCTGAGGTGGGATGGGGGCGCCAGATTTTTTTTATAGGTTTAAGGGGGGGTTTGAGAAGCACTGCACTAGAGCATCCCTTCGTTCAGACACAGTGGAAGATCTGATAAGAATCAGTGTAGAGGGGTCAAGTCTGGAAGATGTTGATGCTAGAGAGAGTGTGGTCAGCTGGTTTAGCCAAGGCCAAAGATCACGAAGGCCAAACTAGAGGAATTGGCCATCCGAGGGGCATGTAACTGCAATGGAGGATAGTCCATAAGACATTGAGCCACGAGATGTTCAGTTTGACGCCCTTAAAACACTTAATTTAGATTTTATTTTTATTTCATTTATCTTGAGATGTTTTAACTTTAAGCACTTTAAGCACCAACACTTTTTCTGTAAGTTACCTTTCTTGTAGAATTGTGCTTCAAATAAAGAACGTTATGTTGACCAGATTGTTCGTTAATCGTTTACTAGTCAATATTGGCTATATGAAAATTTGGGTGCACCTAACTTTTGTGCTGGTGCACCTAAGAAAAAAAGTTAGGCGCACCAGTGCAACCAGTGTAAAAAGTTAGTCTAGAGCCCTGTAAGGGATACATTATAAAGAGGCAAACAGACACAGGAAGTGCTTTTAATACAAATGTATAGGCATTGTTCAGAGCAAATTCTAGCCAGACAGTGAGAGGTTAACTCTTCGGAGTCTTGGGCTATTTTGGCCGTTTTTGAGTACTTTTGTATTTTTTTATTTTGCCACATAAACAAATTTATACCATACAAATGTTTGGTATCATTTTTTTCAGCACAACATCACCTATATGAACAGACAATTAGTTTTTCACTTTGATGTACTGTATCAAGATACTGGACCCAAAATCACACAAAAAATACAAAATCAGAATAGAAAAATTATAGTTTTTTTACTACAAAAAACACAAACATGCTCAATGAAGCATTTTAAAAGGTTTAAAATGTAAACACAAGTTGTAAGTGTCAACATATACAGGTACAATTCAGATATAATCAAGCTATATACAAAAAACAGGTGTGGCAATAGGCGTTTTATCTTTTCTTTTTTGCTTATAAACTCTACAAAACACTTCATGTACAATTACACAGACAGTTACATTACAGGGCTTTCACTCCTTGAGTAAGAGGGGTTCCTAAAAAGTGCAAATATACCATACAAAAGGTCAAATGAACACAGTCAAACTATACATACAACTATTTACAACAAATATCAACAAAAGTGTGTTGTTGTTTTTTTTTATCTGTGCCACTCCTCAAAACAGTTTATGTCAACAATGAGACAGAGGGCTACATCACGCTTCGCTTCTTTGCTCAGTTGGCTCCTCCTCCACTCCCTGAAATGTGCAGTCTGAAGAGCAGAGTCAGCAGATTCGCACATTTTTCTCCGTTTTGTTTTATGACAAAAACCGACGAAGTTATTAGAATAAATGCAACGCCTGTCGCATCCCATCTTGCGTTCTTTTACGAACGCGTCAATATTTTCAATATTTTTTTATATAAAGTTTAAATGATCATATCTCCGTTTTTACTTGGTCTATAAACACAGCACAAAAAGTAGTATAGAGTTTCAAGCCAGCACTTTCGATAGAAGTGGACGGCAGCGCTCAACGTGACTTTGTTTTTATGCGTCAACGTCTTAAACTGGTCATGTGTCTTGATCACGCCGGCGTGATCGGCGACTCGGAAGAGTTAAGAGAAAGAGAGCAAAGTTAAGGAAAGAGAGTGAAGGTTTTTTTTTTTTTTTTAAGACGAAGTCAAGTGATGACGGAAGAGATTAGTTTTCAGGTGTCGCTTGAAAATTGTCAGGGATTCAGCATTCCGGATGGGGGTGGGAAGATCATTGCACCAGCCAGGAACGGTGAATGAAAACGTTCTGGAGAGTGATTTTGTGCCTCTCTGTGATGGCACAACAAGCGACACTCGCCCGCAGATCGCAGACTTCTGGAGGGGATGTAGATTCGTAATAGTGAGTGGAAGTAGGAGGGTGCTGAGCCTGTGGCTGTTCTATATGCAAGCATCAGTGTCTTGAACTGGATGCGAGCTGCAAATGGGAGCCAGTGCAGGGAGATAAAAGAGAGGTGTAACATGGGCTCTTTTGGGTTTGCTGAAGACCAGTCATGCTGCTGCATTCTGAATCATCTGAAAAGGTTGATTGTGCTTGATGGAAGTCCAGCTAGAAAAGCATTGCAGTAGTCCAGTCTAGAAATGACAAGGGCCTGGACAAGAAGTTGTGCTGCATGCTGTGTAAGGAAGGGCCTGATCTTTCTGATGTTGTGTAGTGCAAACCTGCAAGATCGAGCAGTCTTTGCAATGTGCTCTTTGAAAGTCAGCTGGTCATCGAAAATTACACCAAGATTTCGGACTGAACTTGATGGGGTAATTGTAGAAGAACCTAGCTGGATGGAGAAATCATGCTGTAGAGTTGGAGTGGCAGGGAAGAAATTAAGCTCAGTCTTTGCCAGGTTGAGCTGTAGGTGATGTTCTTTCATCCACGCCGAGATGTCCGCCAGGCAGCTACCGTTGGATCATCTGGTCGAAACGAGAGATAGAGCTGTGTGTCATCAGCATAGCAATGGTATGAGAAACCATGTGCTTGTATAATGGGACCCAGTGATGTAGTGTATGTGGAGAAGAGGAGGGGTCCAAGAACCAATCCTTGAGGAACCCCAGTGACCAGTTGATGTGCTTTGTGCGTTCAGAGATGGTATTCTGCATACCTTAGTTATAACGAGTAGTTATTTGAGTTACTGTTGCCTTTCTATCATCTCTAACCAGTCTGCCCATTCTCCTCTGACCTCTGACATCAACAAGGCATTTTCGTCCACACAACTGCTGCTCACTGGATATTTTCTCTTTTTCGTACCATTCTCTGTAAACCCTAGAGATGGTTGTGCGTGAAAATCCCTCAAAAAAATTCTCACATATTCTTTTTTATAAAAAAATGTCTGTCTTCTTTATTCTTACTTTGTTTACTCATTTAAAACAGCACTGGATTGTATATCCCAATGCAGTGTAGAGAAGTCAACACAGGGTCACGACTCCAGCTTGTCAGTTTCTTCGTCTTCAGAGACACTCAAACTTCACAGAAAACAACAAAAATCACAGATGAGATGATCGTTTTAAATAATCTGAAATAATGAACAGCAGAATGTCTGCCCTCATTTAACACTGACCTTTATTAAGCTCAGGAACACATGAGGCTAAATATGAGGAGAGAGATGAATTTGAGTCTCTGTAAGTGTGTTCATGGTAAAGTGCAGAGACTCGTTCTCGGTCCACAGCACCCCTGACGCCCTGCGGTCTGCTCTCACATCTGAGCGGTTAACACTGGCAGCGGGGCAGAAGAGAGCTGCCCTTCATGGAGCTGCAGTGGTCACTGAGGAGAAAAGCCTCCAGAGAGAGTCAAACAGATGCTCTCAGCTCGTCTCATTATCACACAGTTCACTCCACCTCTCCACGAAGCTCTGTGCTCATCTCACACATTCACTAACGACTTTTTCCCTCCGTTATCTCAAACCATCAGAACTGCATTTCAGCATTTGCTCCCTTCAACAGAACGACTGCATTACTGGAAAGTGTTCATTAAGACTGACCTCCAATAAACCATTCCGACAGGTTTAATACTCAGGATTAGTTTTATGAAAATGATTTGACATCAGTCTAAAGCAAAAGCATAATAAAATGTTATAGCTCAGAGTTGCTCATTCATAGCTTTAGTCTTAATGAAGTACTTGTCTGTTTTAATTAGGCTAGTCTCAGAAAATCCATTAGTAGACCTAAAAGTAGACACAAAAGAGACAATGCTGATGTGAAATTAGAGTATGGAGCTGTAAAAAAAAAAAATCTCAATGAACTTTTTGTTGGTTTTGTTGCTAGTTTTTTGGTAGGTTTCTCTAAAAAAAATCGAATTTTATATATTGAAACTTAGTAGAATGATTCATGTAAGTTAAAGCTTCTTAAAATCATTTCATGTTTCATTTATGTGAGTAAGTTTAAAGTTTAAATAGCTAAATGTTTGTTTAAGTTTCCATTCTTAATTTTCTGTAAGGATTTTTCTTCTCACAGAGTTGTGTGCTAGTCATCTAACGTAACTTCCTCCACATTTCATAACCCGTTTTCATTAGCGGAGCGTATCATTCCCAGACTTGACATCTGTGAACGTTCTTCTAACACGTTCCCGGTCTCTCTCTCTTCTCACAGCCTCCATCAAACCCACAGCGTCCCGTTCTTAACCTGGTAACACAATCAATCGCAATGTCAGCCAGTGTGAGCCACTATAAGCACTATTACAGCTCCAGCTGGAGCGTCCTGCTAGTATCAGCTCTCTCTAATGATGTCTGCAGCCCATTCTGCTCATCCACAAATCACAGCTGCTGAAATGGAGAGAAGTCTTTAGAGGCGAGAGGCAATAACAGTGAGAAGTGGTCAAATTCAGCTGCTCGCTACAAATCAGAGCCCCACCGGAGCAGAACGGAGGACACAAACTTTTTTTTTTCTGGGCTCCGTGAGAAGTACTCCGGACCGGGTGGAATTATTATGACACAGATCAGTGAGCCACAGACATTGTCCTGAAACACTCCAGCGGTTTTCTGCTCTTCATTTGCTATTCATCTTTATCAGTAATTGGAAGAGGAGGAAAGGCGAAGCTGCTTGTTATTTGACTTTTTGTCTCTCTGCTGACAACAGGAGCCGCGCTAATGTAGGGATGGAAAGTGTACGAGAGGCAGAAATAGATAAATATTCAAAGCCGTGAACTTGCTCTTTAATGTGTGTGACTGTGAAATTATCAGCAGAGACTGCTGGGAAGACACAGCACATTTACTAAAGCGCAGAGGGACGGCTGAACAGAAGAGAAAAGAGCTCAGAAAATTCCCTCAGTTGTAGTAAACTATTAAACTGCATCGTAAGGCGCTTTCACAGCAGCGTCTTCAAACCAAAGCAAACAATGTGCTACAGCAAACGTATTGTAGGCATAATTAATAGTTGCTTTTCTTTTGGTACTTCCTGAAAATGTCCAAGAAAAACAATGTGTGGCTTTGTCAAAAACCTGAAATGGAACGGAAACCATGTTAGCTTAAAACACGAGTTGAAGCAACATATTGTTTGTTTGGCTGCTTCATTTTTCTCTTCCTCATGGCACAGCAGGTTCCTTTCTTCTGTTATTCCTGCCAAACTTGTTCTTGAGCCTAATTGAGCCTAAAACATTCAGAAACCCAAAGCACTCCCTCAACAAAACAAATGTAGTAAATGTAGAGGAGAACAGATGAGCATTGTTATTTTGTTATTCATTTAAAAACTCAAACCAAGTGTTCTGACCACCATGAGACATGATACAACTAGATGTTTACATTTTAAATAAAAATGTGTGATGTTTGCTTGCGTAAAATGTGATGCTATGATGCTAATGTGCTGTGAATAGATGCTATAAAGCTTTAGCCTACGACATGCTTTTGCTAAAGTGTTTTAGGTGGATGCTAGGTGGTTGCTAGTATTTTGCTATGTGTTTGCTAAAGTGTTTTGAGGGTATGTTAGCACATTGCTACTTTATGCAGTAGCTTAGCAAACAGCACTATTAAACCCAGTAACACTCTCATGTTTGTTTTGAGTGTAAGAGGAGATTTCTGGGTGTTTCAACATCCTAAAATGTTGCACTCGACCAAATCAACACATAGCTACACCTCATTAGCACTCAGTGGGTAACTAGTGGCTCCCTCCACAGTTTCCATCCTAACCTCACTGTTGACCTTTGTCTAAATGTCAGGGCTGATATTAGAGGAAACAACACACAACAACTACAGCAGTGTATAATAAGGCTTGTTTATTCAGGAGAAACCGGGTCAGATTTGTTTCTGGGAATTATTGCTGGTTCAACTTCACAGCTTAAATCCTGCTTAAAGTCAAGTGAGATGTTGGCCGTGTAACCTACACAGCGTGAGCGTCAACAGCCATTGAGTCTAATGTCTGCTAGTGCTTCTCCAGTCAAGAGCAGGTCTGAGATCAGATCCATCATTATAGAGACTCTCAAACCCAAAACACTTCAGTACCGACGAACACTTGACTATAAGAGCTGAACTACAGAGATTAAAGTGTCTCCATCTCATTAAAGCGAACACTATTTTAAATACATAAATTAAAATGTCCTTATCTTAAACTATTTAATATGAAAAAATAAGATAATTGACAGTAACCTGCTCTTGAAAAATAAAGAGTACAGTATAGTCTATATCGGCAATTTATCTTTAAATATTAAATTAAAGCGGGCATTTTCTTACAATTAAGTGTTAAATTAAAACACTTTTTAGCATTTAGTTTTTCACTAAAGCCAATTTTTAATGTCATAATTTAGTTTTACATCACAATTTTACACCCACATTCTGCCCCTTATTTATTTATATTAGCATATTATTTTAGCTGTAATAAATATTTTTTTCCTATACAATCTCAGCTGTCAAATGCTCAGAATGTCAATGTCAACCAATGATTCATATTTAAAATCCATCAGAGATACTGAATTATTCACATTGTTTTGATTTTGTACATCTGGAAATAGATTTGATACATTCTGCTGTGGGGAAAGACAAACAAACAAAAAAACAACCGACCATGAAGCAAAAACTTAAATACTGTCCCTCTCACACACACACACACACACACATCACACACACACACACACACACACACACACACACACACACACACACACACACACACACACACACACACACACACACACACACACACACACACACACACACACACACACACACACACACACACACACACAGGTGTCCTTGTTACAGTGCAATTATACATTTAAGTACTGAGTAATATTAATTAACTACATGGACTTACTATACTGGTTAAAAAAGATTATTAATAAATTATTTTAATTTACATGAAAAGCTGAAGAGCTGCCAGTAAACACAGTTCCTGTGTTCATCCTGTTCAAGCTACAGTGTTATTTTTGTCTCTCAGAAGGACAGGATTGAAACCCAGAAACCCCAGAAATCTCAGTCCATGGTCAAGTATGAGAGTCTTGAGTGTATGAGGTGCATTTGGCACTCAGTTTAAATTATTTATCACAAAGAGATGGATTTCATCTTATATACAGCAAAATTCACATTTACACCAGAAAATATAAATCCAGAATATATATATATATGGCATAAGAAAAATAAACAATATACCAACAATAACCTTACAAGTAAAATCCATAATGTCAGAAATAGAGGACAGATAAACCATACTTTTACAAAGTCAGTGCATAAAAATGGCCATTAGAGGCTAATTTAAAGTGAGATACAAAGAAAAAGGTCTTGAGCTGTTTTTTGAAGCTCTTTCATTAATGTTTCTTGGCAAATTTCTAATGGCGAGTTTCAGACTTTGGTGCCTTTGTTCTGTTTCGTTGGGCGACATTCAAAAGCAAATGAAAAGAAACAGCCGGCATTAGATAAAGACCGAAGCGCAAACACACTCACATTATCAGGATGCATAAAGGCTTCGGCCAATCGGACTTCTGAGTTTCATTGGGTTTGAAGGCACGTGGAAAAAAAGTTGGAGAAGAATTCAGAGGTGTAATGTGACGGACATTTTCTCTTGGAGCAGCTCTTAAAGCTTTTAGGTCTTTCAAAACTCAAAAACACCAAGGCTTCTCAAAAATACTCTATAATATCAAATCTAGACACAGTGAGAAACATCTGATCACTCTCAGACTTTCCTGCAGCAGAACAAATGCTTGATAAACAAACCAACCGATCAATATCCTCCATTTATGACACATTCTTTTTCTTTTCCTCGTATCCTCGCGCTCAATAAGGCAATTGGTATTTTGTTTACAGCGTTCATACGGCAGACGCTCCTGACGGTCGATGGTATTGGCAGATGCTGTAATTTGTTCACACGGGTCGGCCGAGAGGCGTTTCAGACGTGAATAAACACCTTATTGTTGAATTCTTGAACCTGACGAGTGTCATTAGGATAAAGATGCATCCAAACGCACTCAATGAGTTTATGTGATGTTTCTGTTAAACACTGTTGCTTTTCCGTGTTGATCTGTGTCTCTATGGGATTATTCACTTAGTGTGGTCTTTCTTCTAATTTGTCATTGAATCTGAATGTACTGATCACTGCGGGGTAATTCGTACCATGTCCACAGTGACACACAGTCAGCAGAGAATCTGCTGCATAATGAGAGTGAAGTGAATACTGATCAGCCGCCATCTTCATCAGATCAGCTAGCTGGAAATTTTCGCTTGCTTTGGCTGGACTGGATAGAAATGGGAAACTCTGGGTTGTTTCACATATGGATTCTCACAGTGTTCACAGCTTGAACTGTGTATCTTTGAGTCCTGGATGAAAGTTGAATTGAATCTGATTTGTATGGCTCTCTCCTATTCACTGTTTCTCTCTGAGCACCATGGAAACCCAGATGACTCTTTGATCTGGGCAGATCTCGGCTAATTGACCAGGATGTGAGCAGGATTTGATAGTTACCTGCTGCTCTCCCACTGTGCACAAAGCGTTTCTGCTCTAGCTTTGCTTACGCCTCTCTTACATTCTTACAAAAGCAATCTGGACTAATTTGCAAGAAGTTAACTGCATTATGACATTTTTTATGACATTTTATATGGGTGAGTGCTGTTCAGCATTTAAACTTTTTTTGAACATCTATTTACCTACTGAATTGTTATTTGTCTTGTGTTCTTTACATATATCTGCTTTTACAGTCACTATATTGATTCTTGTGTCCAACTGAAAGACCACAAGACACATGCTGTGTGTCATTTACACAGAATGAAAGCCTCAAACCTATACTTACATAACACTTTAAATCATCCAAAAAAAAGACAATTCTGTTATCAGTTCTGATAACCTCATACTTTGAAGAATGTTGGTAACCACAAAGTGATTTTGCAAGACTTCTATTGTATGGGGAAAAAAACACATTGAAATATTTCTCTAAATATCTTATTTTACGTTGAACATAAGTAAGAAAAACAGATTTGGAATGACATGAGGATGAGTAAATTTATATAATTTTCATTTTTGAGTTAACTATCCCTTTAATGCTCTTCTTTTGTTGCTGTGCAAACCCTGGTATTTTCTTCAGGAAATGCAAATGTTGTTGAATTCATTACTGCTTTTCTCTGCAGACATTGCCTTTGGCCAGCAGCTCACATTCTTCACATCTCTTGAACCTCCGTGGGAGACTGGTGCAATTACATTCTGAGCGTGTAGCGTTTCGTTGCTAAAATGAACATTTTCCATTTTGGCATATTTTCCTCTTGAATTGCTCCTGAGCTACAATGCTAAACAGCTAACACTAGCACTCACTGTGACATTTCTATTGATGACGCAAACATACTGCAGTTCAAACCAAGTAATACAATATAAAAAGTGATTTAAGAAAGCAAAACAAGTGTGGAAACTCCTCTATATAAGTGCTACACATACATACATGACTGAGACTGTGACAGGATGAACAAACTCCATCTCTGCCTGTCCCAAGCCGTGGGTTTGAAACTCTTTTCTTTCTCTTGTTTGGATGTGTCATTCTGTCATCGGCAGAAATCTGTTTGCTTTTAGCAGCACATTGCAACAGCTCCTCACTGACTTCACATTGACAGGAGAGGGATCAATCTACAGCGCTGCGCTACGACACCACCCACGCGACGCCAAAGACAAAGACAGACTATCAGCATGTAACTTCAGCTGGGTTTGTGCAGAATCTGAGAAAAAAATGAAAATTATCTGCCTCAAGGTTCTTTGACTTGACTCAGCGCTAAAAACACATCACATGTGTGTCGAGCAACGAGAAGCGCATGTTTCAAACAAAAACATTAAAAAAGAGAATTTGCTCTTTGTGAACATATAGATGAGTTTAAATGCTTCAGCAATGTGAACAGATTGATGCCATCTGACTCTGACGCCATAAAACGGGAGAGAAATAAAGGGTTTTTATAAAAAAAATGTAAAGTGAAAGATATATATATATAAAGAGAAAGAGGATGGATGGATGGATGGATGGCTACATCACAGAGCACCTGTGCACCCATCATGCTTGAGCACTTTCAGGCCGTGAGGGATTGTGGGTCCAGAAGGCTGCTGACAGAGCGAGCAGGGAAACTAGCGTGAAATGGAGCAAGAGTGTGGAAGAATAAGCAAAAAAGAAAAAGAAGTAAAGAAGGCAAATGAAAAGGGACAAAAACTGGTGGGTTCAGTGTAAGTCAAGCTGGTGAAATTTAGGCTTTTTGTTAAATATGTATGAGCGTTTTGAGGGAAAGAAGCTGTTTTAGCTGTTTGACTTCTATCTAGAGTGACTCCAATGTCACGATTCTCTCTGAATGACTTTGACATCGACCTGCTGTTAGTCTGAAACACTGAATCCAGCACATATAATCTTGTGGAATCAAGCAGAAAATTCAATTTATGAATTCATCTTTATATAAGAGTGTTTTGCGTGTGATGAACTGAGCTTTGAAACTGGTTTGACAGGCTACAAACTACTCGTGGTTTAGTTGAATTGCAGTCACACTGCTCAGTTATAGCTGCTCTGTTACTAACAAAAAGAGGCAACTTGAAGCAATGGGAATCAATATCAATTTAATAAAATTGTAAGAGTATACCACAATTTATGTAGTGCATAGAAGCAGTAGCATATTCACCTGGCACAAAAACAACAAGGATCTCAATTTGGATGATGAAATCAAAAGTAATACAGATATTTAGACTAAATTCTGAATCAAAATCATAGGGATAAATACCAGTATTTCTCTATGACAAGAAGACACAAAGTATTGCTTAAAGGGATAGTTCACCCAAATGAACGTACAGATAAGAATAAGGTATCATTTGAAACTGAAAAGGGTCTACTTTTATTTTTGTATAGTCATAATCAGTGGTGTGAACGGGGGGGGGGGGACTCGAGCCCCTGCCCCTTTGAGGTCCGACCCAAGTACCCTTGCCGTCCGGTCTGTGCGATATGAACGATACTAATATGCAGAGTGCACAGTTTGCGTTGGGCACCAAGTCCCGGGGAGACACCATCCCAGTTGTTCAAAAAAAAAAAAAAACATGACGCCATTCCCGCAACCGGCGCTCACACCTCATGTTTACGGCTGAACGCAGATGATCATAATTGATGGACAACTATGCCCGTGAAAAGACATAAGCAATCCGAAAACTTTCAGGTAGGCCACATTCATAATCATTCATAATTCATAATAAATAAGTATAAGTAAGGCTAAGACATTTTTTTTGTTGTTGGTGGTTATAAAACAGACCTAAGCCAACAACAGCCTTTAAAATGACTTAACATGCATTATATAAAAACAATTAAGCAACTCTGCTGGAAAAAAAAACAATAGAACTTTCACAGAAAATTACACCATCACAAATTAATCACAATTAAATTACAAATGACATTACAAACCATCAACTTTTAACCATTAAAACCATTAAGAAAAATGTTTTTTTGGAGTGTGTTATGGGACATATTCCATTAGGATGTATTGTTTTTAACAAGCCACCAATATAAGTTGACCAATTACCAGTAGAGACCAACAGGGTCCATTACAGTTTCCAGTCAAAACAATACAAGTCCCATTATAACCAGTAAAACATTACACATTTTGTGATGGTGTCTATTGTTTTTTTCAACATTACATGTTATAAATGCCTGTAAAGTGCACCAAAGGCCTGGCAATTGCTGCTGTTACACTTACAGGACGATCATATCCTTGTTTAATAGGCTATTGACCAAACATTTAATTCAAATATCCACTTAATCTTAAATTATGGCCAATTTTTTGCTATAGATGACACAGCCTCTATAATTTATTCAACAAAAAACATGTGGACATCACAACCTTTCCAAAAATGAACCATGGTTTTTCGTAGTAAAACTGCTTAATCTTCTTTTGCGTGATTTCTGAATGCTTGAGACAAAACTCAATCAGACAACTGCATTAATGCCATAGGTAACTGTCTAGAGCTACAGTTTGTAAATAATACAATTTAATTACAATTTATTTATTTACTTTTATATTTTAGTAAAGTTCTATTTTGACCCCTATGGTAGGTGTATTTTTTTTTACTTCCATAATATTTGAGGGAGGGGGGGACAACAAAAAAATCCTGCTTATAGGGCACTCATTTGGCCAGCAGCGGCCCTGATAAAGATGTCTCCACGGTTTTGAAGAAATATCGTTGTATCGTGCTACAGCACACATTCTATCAGCTGCAGTTCTAGCGCTGCCTTATCAATATGCTGTACAGCGCCACAAACATTTACATCAGTAAGATATTTTGAAGAATGTGGGTAACCAAACAGTTGCTGGTCCACATTGACTTTGACAGTATAGGGAACACTGCGGACCAGCAACTGTTTGGTTTTCCACCTTCTTCAAAATAGAGTTTATGATAAGCAGAAGAAAGAAACTCAGGTTTAAAACTACTTTTGAGTGAATGAATGTATAACACTAGCCTATTTTAATTCTAGGGTGAATTATTAATTTAATGTTAATAAAACACCAAACACAAAGAGAAAAATCACTCATAAATACACACTCTTTAATACATATGCTTTAATAGGAATCAATATATAGTTTTTTATTTTTATAAAACTATCGCTTTGGTGAACATTTCTCAAAATGAACGTATCTTGTTCCAGAGAAGAAAGTTGGATTTGGAATGACATGAAGGTGAGAAGATGACAAAGTTTTCATTTTGGGGTCACTGTCAGTTTGAATGAACTGATTTACTGGAATCAGAACTGGTTCAGTCAAACTGGTTTTTGACTGTGACTGCGGTCTACCAGCTCTACCTCTCAGCTTAACCAAAATGGTCTGCCAGGTCAAAACCAGGTCCAATAACTAGCTAATCAACCATCTAAACTAATTTGGATCAGCTAAAGAGAAAATGAAAAACCATTTTCCACCATTTCAACTGGATCTTTGAGTCATTGCGGGCAAAAAAAAAAAAAAAAGCAGCTTTTCACCATCACAAAATACAACACAGTCTACCCACTAATAACGAAAATATGACACAAGCATATAGACCTAGTTTGATCTGACAGACAGTTCAACATCATGTCATGTTAAATTATTGATGACAGTAAATCGCAGATGACTCAGTGTGAACTCATAAAACAGAAATGAAACCTTCTCAAAGTCGGAGGATAAATATTTGCTGAAGATCTTGAAACACTGTGAGGAGGGACAGAAGAGACAAAGAGAAAAAAGTTGTTGCCAGGTTGAGACAGAAGCCTGTTTTCAGTGCACGTATTTGACAAAGCCCTGGAGTGAAGAGCGATCTGGAGAGGTCTATTATAGTTGAGGAGGAGCGGGAAAACACGGACAACTCTTCAACCATGAAAGAGGTCAGACAACACACACACATGCAGAAACGAGTTTCCTTTGAATCTGTGTCTTTGTCTTAAAGTGAGGACAAGACACAAACCTTAACATGCTGAACTAGAGCGTTTATGTGTGCTAACCGCAATAGAGCTGTCAAAAGCCACGGGAGCGAGACGGAGCTCTGACCCCGTTGACCCCGGGAGACCCTCAGTGACCCTGAGCCTGGAATCTGACAGGCAGAGAAATCCACAGTGAAGCCCACAAAACTTTCTGCCCTGTAACTCAACAGCCGCTCTCCTCAGAGAACAGAGGCCAGGTCACATCGCTCGCAAAGACAAGAGGACTTGACAAAGAGGATGGAGATAAAAAACACAAAAAGCTGATTCAGAAAGAGAAGAGCACTCGAGAGGGAGAGAGAGAAGAGAGAGAGAGAGAGAGAGAGAGAGAGAGAGAGAGACAAGAGCACTTGAGAGGAACATGCAAATGTGAAGATGGAACAAGGAAAAGGGAGAAGGAGGAGAGGCAAAAGTGAGAGAGAACATATTGACGAGTCTCACAGATGGTGGAGACATGCGGCCAAACACAGAGAGACAGCGATGAAGAAAGAAGCCGGTTTGATCTGTTCATGTGTGTTTCAGTAATAATCGGGCTCCTGGGAGACACGGGCTGCAAACTTTAATAAAATACTAAGGGAATAATGATGAAATGCTTGTTGAAGAAAGTTATTTAACTTCTGTTAGTTTTATATCCCCGTTCTTTTTTTAAGACTAACAGATTGTCTTTCTCTGTTACATTAAAATTTCTTGGAAACTGTTTTTATCATGTTTTAGTTTATTTTTGACATTTTTTTAAGTAATTTTATTCATAGATCTTACTGTTTTATTGTTATCCCATTTGCAGACTTTTAGGCTCAAACTACCATAAACCATTTAAAAATATATAAATTATTAATAATAATAACAGTTTGTTACATTTATATAGCGCTTTTCTGGACACTCAAAGTGCTTTACAGCGTGAGCGAGGGATCTCCTCAACCACCACCAGTGTGCAGCATCCACCTGGATGATGCGACGGCAGCCATAGTGCGCCAGAACGCCCCCCACACACCACACACCAGCTTACTGGTGGAGAGAGATGAAGCCAATCAGTGTATGGGGATGATTAGGAGGTCATGATGGTCAGCGGCCAATGGGCGAATTTCCAGGTCGGGTTTACACCCCTACACTTTTTCCGCAGGACTCCTGGGATTTTTAATATGACCAAAGAGAGTCAGGCCTCGGTTAACGTCTCATCGAAGGATGTGTTTTTTTACAGTAAAGCGTCCCCATCACTATACTGGGGTGTTAGGACTCACACAGACACAGGTGAGCACCCCCTTCTGGTCTCACTAACACCTCTTCCAGCAGCAACCTAGTTTTCAACGGAGGTCTCCCATCCAGGTACTGACCAGCTCAACCCTGCTTAGCTTCATTGAGGAACTGGTCTTGGCCTACAGTGTGATATGGCTGCCGATAATGCCAATTGCATGTTTAGAACTATTGTGAAAAAATAAACATAAAACATTTTAATATTTATTGCATGAAGATTTGTCTTTTTTATGATTTATGCCCTGAAGTCGTGGCTTAATTTTATTTGTACCCCCCCCCCTAGAGTTAGTGTCTTGTTTTAGCTAAGAAATAATAGTGTAAATAAATAGCTTGAGATGAATGTGATGTGTGGGGGGGGGTTAAGGTAAACATCACTTGTGCTCACAAGTAATGTTTACCGTAATTTTTTTTTCAGATTTCTTTTTTTACTATGCATCTTTTCCAATCACTCTGTAATTTTTTCAAAGGGGGCAGTTCACCTAAAAATTGAATTTTGATGAGCTTTCTGACCCTGCAGAGACAGCGACAGAACTGACACTATCAAGGCTCAGAAAATTGATAAAATAGTCCATGGGGACATCAGTGGTTGAACCTTAATTTCATGAAGCTATGAGAATACTTTTTGTGTGCAAAGAAAACAAAAATAACGACTTCAACAATTCATCAATTTCTTCTCTTCCGCATTCTTCGATGCGCATTCACTGCTGTACCACGATGCATACATGTGCAAAAATAGTAGAGCTAGTATAACTCATCACCGTGGCTCTAGGGTGGGCATTGCTATGTGGTTGCCTAGTTGTTTTTTAATATGTTGTTATTTTAATGTGTTGTTCCAAGTACCTTAACAATCACCAATAATACATCATATTTGCAAAATACAAAACCTTCATATTAAGCTCCTCATATGCAGCTCCAGTCGGGTCATTCATCGTGAGAATTTGATGGCTGCTAAGTGACATGTCATGATTTAATTTGAAAGAAAAAGGTCAGTGAGGACACAGACAGTGATCTCGATGAGACAGAATTAACACAAAACTTGCAATTAACTCTAGAATAATGTCACAGTGCTTTGAGTCTCGCACCGTCTAGTGTCAATTTATGAGACCGGGAGAGAGACAGAGAAAAATAAGTTAGACAGATATACAGCCCTGTTTGAGAGACTAACGGGACACTTAATTTGATCTCAGATAGGATGATAATAATATTTCTAGCCCAAGGCAACAGTCAAGTTAAGCGAGTATGAACTAGTTAATTACAGTCACAACAGAAAATCCTCAAGAAGAAACGACCCACCACAACAACACATGTGAATTCATTGGTTGAGACAAGAACTGCAGAGGTCAAGTGTTATTTGGGCTAATCTAGAAGAAGAACATCTCCGTTCATATCTTAATGATGATCTTTATATGAAATGATACAGTTTGTAAATGTGAAATGATGCTGAATACTGGAGCCAAGATTCGATCTGAGACCTAAACTCCAGCCAAAACTGAACTGAATGCTTGTCAGGATGCTTTTTTAGCCAACAACAATTTGGGAGATGCCAGAGTCAATTGTTGTTGACTTCAGACAGTTTCTGTGTGTTTGTAAAAGTGTTTTTGAGTGTTCACAGAACTGAAGCCAGTAATAAGGGATTTATACTCAATTTATGGTTCGTTAGATTGAATAATTGTTATTGTATAAAAAGTAAAATGACTGATAAAGACAAATTTCACCACACTATATTTAAAACTGTGTTAAGCTTCTCAAAACATTCTCAGAGTGCAGTATATTAGAAGAAAAATCCGTTTCAGTGTTCTAGTAACACATCTTTTAATGGTATTTTCCATCCACACACACACACACACACTTGTAAGTAAATTGTCAGTTCAGTTTGTGCTTTGATCTGCATACGTGTTCAGTTACATCTATTTTTATCACAGTTTCTGAGGTATTTTTGAGCAAATATGAAATCACAACTCTTCATTTCGTTGCAGCAGCGCACCAGTTTATTTTGATTCCAGCAGAACGGTTGTTCTAATAACATACGACATGTGAAATGATTAATATAATTACTCCAGAATCTAACCAGCCTCATTATTTGCTTCAACTTCCTGAGCGATTCAATTATTTGCTGAGCACTTTCAACTAATACGTGTTGACGTTTCGACACTTAAGGTTATTACACCATTTTGTGATTTTAAGCAGAATAAATAAGCTTAGTGAGTTTCAATCGCTTGTAGTGTCAATGATATTGTGACGGCATCATATAATAATTGACTTTGTACTTTATTTAACCTTGGATTCATCATTTTACACTCATGATTGTTTCTTGATGAGTGAAATCAATGAGCTGTTTGGTGTATAAATCACAAAACACAAGCTAAAAGGCTAATTATTCATAGACTGTTAAAGCTTTGAGAGTTGTCGTGACACTTTTTTTATGAATCATAGATAACATGCTGTTGATGCATCTTTTAAGTGATATTCACTGTTGAAATATCTGACTTTCCAACTTCCTGTTTGTAAAAGAGCAATAAAGACTTATTTTTAACTTTAAACTTTTGGATATCAAGGATGCCTAAATATCGCTCTTACCAGAGCTGCATTTACATGATACGTTTTTTTTATATTATTACAAATTAAAATAACCCTTTTCTATGTTAATATATAGCCATAACTCATTGATCAATGGAAAGTTCAAGACAATAGAAGTTACTTGAAATAGCAATCTTTTGTAATATTATAAATGGTTTACTGTTAACTTTTGATCAATTTAATGTGCCTTAAAGGTATTCATTTCTCTCTTATTAGTTTGTTTTTGTAAATAAAAGTATTAATTTTAAATAATAAAAATAATCAATAATAATAATAAATACTGACCCCAAACTTTTGAATGGTAATTCAGTGTATGAGAAAAAGTGTATGTATCAAAAATAATGAGTGTGATATATAATGCAATAAAAGCTATTTGTTCCTTAGCTAAATATTTTAGCTGTATTAATACTAGATACAATTTAAAATATGAATATATATGATAAGTATTAAGTTATTAATCATTTTAAAAATCTATTCAGATTTATTAAATTCGATTTTTTTTATTGCATTAAATACTCTTGAAAAGTAACATTAGAATGGTATTGCGAGAAAAAAAAATGCAGCCCAACCACAAAACCAATTAGACATGAATTCCCCTTCAAATCTTTCTCTCATGTGTCTTATTAGCACTTCATAGCAGTTCATTCAAATCAAACCTTAATTTGAGCAGACCACAGTTTCATACTTTTAACAGTACAGTTTGCTGAAGCTTGTCTCATCAGTCTTTGTCTCCTTTGAGGAAGAAATGGGAGGATGACGGTGCGGTCAGTAGGAGAAGTGGCTGTGTGCTCTCTCATTGTTTTGTCAGGGTTCAGTGTGTGTTGATGTGCTTTTTATAGCAGCGTGTTATAGATTTAGCCACTGTAGCCTCAGCCGCAGCCACTGGCTGACAGAGCGCTGTGATTGGTCAAGGCCTTCCAGCCCAGCCGGCCGCTTGCCCTCTCGGGGTCGAGACAATTAAAACATAAAGACAGTCTTCCTAGCTCACTGGACCAGAGCTCTTTCACCTCATCCGCCCATCCATTCCTGATTAAGCTCTAAATATTCCCGCTCTTTACCCCTCCATCATTCATCATCCTGCACTATTGTCTCTCTCTTTCTCCCGATGGCGGTCCTCAGCTCCCTGAACGCTCTTACATCACCTCACAGCAACAGATGAGGCCGGCTGACTGATGCTGCCGTGGGATTTACTACATTGATTCTGCTCATATGCACACACACACACACACAACACACACACACATTCACACACACTGCTCAAACACACGCATACACATGTACACATACAAGATAAACACTCTTAATTACACGTGCATGCAGCTTTGTGTCCAAGCAAATGTTCCCGCAAAATACACACATATGCACAGGGGTGATGGCAAGGACACAACCTCAGGCCATATCTATTTTTGTTTGCTTATGTTCATATTTCTGTGTCTTTCATTAAATGTAGCCACATTTCTGACAGTGAGTTGCAGCAGCAGCTCTGTGAAAGAGTTTGTTTGATATTTAAGGGTCATAATGTACATGTCTTGCTCTGAAATCCTAATGCAACCCAGATCTAAAGAAGCACAAAAGCATCAATCATGACACCCTTTGCAGCCTGAATGAAATAACATGTTCAGCATAAACCAACATCTAATCAAGCGATCTGTCACACTAAAGCAGCTTCAAAGTTCAGCTGGGAGTTCAGTCTAAAAATATATTTATATTGTAGACGGATATTTGAGTAAGACAGATACAAACACTCATAAACCCTGCTAAAGCAGAAAATGTAAGATCAATACAACTGGAGGTGACTTACACATACTGTTCAGAGAGAGACTGTAGTAAGAGACACTGTAATGCTAAACTGCTGTTTTTTAATCATTTATGAACGAATCGACCCAGCACACCCTGAGGAACAAAGCCAGAGGAACAAACTCTGCGGGGAGAAACATTGTTTAAACAGAAAAAGTGCTTTGCACAGAAAAACCCTCACTAAATGCTCTCTCAATTGAAATGTTCACCTAAATACTGCTTGTTTGAAGAATCTGAGCTTTCGTGATTGTTTTAATCAGTGGGAAAAAAAAAACCCAGCCACACGAGACAGAAGAGCTGATTATGTTATTGCTTCAAACTCTCTTTCATGGCATATTTGCAGTAAATCAGATGTGATTGAAATCAGTAACTTCATTCCAGACTAACCCACCTCAGATATCAAGAAAAACTTCAGGACAATGAGCAGAGATTGAGAAAGAGTGTGATAATTACGTCAAACCAGACTATTAAAAGCTTCTGCTGCTCTGATTCATCTCTAAAGCACCACACATTACAGCCACATTAAACTCACATCAACACGTCTGAAGAACTCTAGAGCTCAGAAGCGGAGCTTGTATCCCTCAGCACATACTCAATCTGTCAATCAGTTTCAGCTGATACCAGTGAAAGATGTCAACCCGATGAGTTTTAATCTAGATTTTTGAAAGATTTATATTTTTATTAATGCAGACACTCTTGTTTGTCATTGTCTCATTGACTTGAAAATGGTGAATTCACTTTAGCATTTGAGCAGTCTAAAGAAGAATGCTGGTTAAATTCATCAGATTGAAGTATTAGATTCATCTACATTCAGTTCGATGCCATTGAGAGAACAGCAACATTTATTTGTGTGTGCTTTGTGCTTGCGTGCTCATACAGTGTGACGGCCTGCCTGACATTTCGCCTGGCGGCCTGACGGACCGTCTCCTCTCTGTCATAATCAATCCAATTATAGGATTACATCACACTTTATTGAACAGTACTCTGGGAGCCAGTTTGTCCAGATCTAATCTGCATTATAAAATCAGATGCTTCTGCTATTTGTGAGCTGAGGGATTCTTGAGTTTTTCACTTTGCTCTTCTCGCTGAGCCCCTCAAATCCCTCTTCAGAAGCATCACCGTCCGTCTCAGGGGCTTTATCCTTAAAGCCATTTAAAGAGGCCATAAATACTTAAATACCATCATCTTCCATCATTTCCATAGAGCTTCATAAATCAGCATGATGAGTAGATGTGAATCTGATGGAGAGAAATGAAGCATTTATAAAGGGCACAGCTCTCTTTATTTTATATATGTATTTCTTTTTCTTTCTTTCTCTTTACAGTTGATCCTAAGCATCCAATCAGCACGAGCCGCCAGCCGTCTCACAGGTGATGAATGAGGCTCCAGTGCAGCTCTGACTAAACCAGTGACAGCGTTACTTTCTCAGACAAATGACTCTGATTTACGGCACAAACTGAGGCTGAACTAAAGCTTGTAATAGGACTGGAGACGGGATCCTGCGATCAAACACAAAAGTGGGTGAAACTAAACTTCAAACACTTTGAAAACCACACACACACAAAGTAAAACTGCTTACAACAGAAGTCTGGAGTGACGGCAGAACCACGAGCCCTGACAGCGTAAGACTTTGTGTTTAACGGTGAGGTTAATTTCATTAACACACACTCAGTAGTGCTATATAGTGTGCTTTCAACACATCTCATTTTATCTTATCCTAAAAGTTTTGTGGTGGTACTATGAACACTAGAAACAGGAGATACTACCATAGTACTTCTATACATCATATTTATGAGGTACTGAATGATTACCATATAAAGGGGTTTCAAACTGGTGTCCAGGTCCAACAAAGGGACAATTAAAAGGATTTATTTTCCAACATAGTCTCATTAAAAAGATGTGCTTGTGGTGACGTTTCTGCAACACCGATACTATGCACCTTATTGCACTTCCAGTGAGTGACGCTAAAATGTGCGTTCAATGCATTACCGTGAAACATTTTTATTACATTGGTACAGGCACGTATTGTGGTGGGTCATTATTCTAATGTCCAGTGAGTATCAGTAAAAGGTTAATGCTCTATAATTTTGGAAATACCTTCTGCACCAAACCCAACTCTAAACTTGGCCAATAGTGTTAACAAATGCAAAAGTGTTGTAAAGCTCATTCGCTGATGCAACCATGCTATTTTACACAAAAAGTGTTTGTCTTTCCTTCCTTGCAATATATAGTTTGTATATTGTATTTAAGTATCTTTATATTTTAAAAACAGTTACAATATTATGATATTTTAACATATTTTAGTTATCAATTGAATTATTGAATTAAAAATGTATTTACTTTTTAATTAATGTGAAAAAACTAACTATAGGTCACCAACATATGTCATATTTTCGATGCTGGTATTACAATTTAGATTTATATCTACTTGTTTAACAAACAAGAACTGAATTGGTTAAACAGATTAAGCATTTAGTTGGTTAACATTATGGAAAGCATTGACCACCACTAACCAGCATAAACTGGTCTGAACTAGCATGAAAACTCATGCTGGTCTATGGCCTGTTCAGGAGAGTAATAACTTGATCTTGATCTCACCTTGAAGGCGATACAGACACAGAAGAGTCAGACAGCAAATGTTTATCAGCTTCAGCACACCTGCAGTACGGCAGAATAAATCAGCTCTAGCTGTAGCTGAGGATTATGGGAAAAACGACACTCACTGGGGGAAAAGATGGGACCACCAAACTCAACTGACATCACAAGCTGCCAGAAACATCACAGCCGTGTTCCCCTGCTGGATTTTATCTGTGTATAATCTGATGTCTGGATCCCTTAAACATCAGCAAACTTCCTTTTAATCTTTTTAAAGGAAACAGCAGAGTTCCTCCTCGCTGTTCTGAATCTCCATCTCTGCTTCAGCTTCAGGTTTGAGTCTCAGCTGGAGGCGAACAGAAAAGATGGGCAGAATCGATAGAGGCCAGAGGGCTGTAGATTTCAGAAAGAGGTGATAGATGAGAGACACAAGGTCTGTGACATTGCCTTCGCGCTCCAAACAAAGCAAGACCTCGACTCAGC